>JADLZK010004696.1:0-56236 GCA_015847255.1 Hyparrhenia diplandra | reverse complement strand
TACATATATCATTGTCCCAAGGACCTCGATAGCATGCACATGCACCGAATGATCTAGAAAGCACTATTAATTCTCCGACGGGGATCTCATCATTAAGAGCTATTGCAGCATTACAACACTTTATTCAAGTATACATCGGAGTAAAAGCGGAAGGATTACATAACATAATTTTTACAAAACTTTGTTCCAAACTCAACTTAAGTATTATTACAAACCAAATGTAGAGTAGACTAACAAACTAAACAAAAAAGCTTAGACCCTGCCCAAGGGTCAACATCTACTCCTCCTCGGCATCCACTTGGAATACCGTCAAGCAACAAGGGCCAACGCACATTTGACCACGACTCTCACCGCATCAAGGGTCGAAGAACCCCTGAGTATGGGAGTACTCAACAAGACTTAACCGACTAAAGAAAATAGGAGACTCGGGTATGCAAAAGGCTGTGGGAATCAAGGAAAGGTCTTATCAAGATCAAGGACTCATTTTGCATAAAAGCTTACTAAGAGTAGGTCCTTACTTTCAAAGTTTTATTTCAACTTTAGTAAATCCTCTCTTCTAAGTGATCATATACAAAAGCAATCACTTTCCATCCAAACCATCATTTTAACCAACTTCAATGTTCCATAACTTAACTACGATGGAGGTGCAAGGATCAAGTCTCCTTTTTGTCGTGGAGCAACGGCGATTCGAATCACTTGTAACCCGGTGGGGATACCTCACCACACGATATATGTAGCACCCAAGCTTGCATATATCAACCATCTCCCATTCGTTCAAAAGCGGGAGCGAGGCCCTCGCCACCCGAGAATACAAGTACTCCTCCAACACGGGACTTTAACCCACTGAGGGTATCTTGTAATCCGCCATCTCTCCACTCCCGGTCGTGGTTGCCATTCCCGATTTGACACACCCCTCAGATCGGGCTTACCGGGGTATGTGGCGATATACAAAGTTCATGATCCAAGGGCCAACCAACGAATCGGTGCTTAACCGACACGGTAGGAAACACTACAAAGAGACTCCCTCTCAATGCAAGTTACCCGACCCGGTCTCAAATTAACTTATCTTCCATACTATATTGTGAATCATTATAGAAGAACTTTGTAAAACAATTAAAAAGCATCCTAACTTTAAGCAAGGCTTAACAACTATGCATTTTCAAATAAAACAGGTTATCAAGGATGATAAGTCAATAACAAGGTTGGTCATGCAAAATAGGTTATCATTCAACTCCTATTCACCTAATGCATCATATCATCAACATAAGTGATATAAAACTTTGTAAAACAACAAGGAAGGGTTTAAAATGTATCCTGGGGCTTGCCTTCGGTGAAGTAGCACTCGGGTTCGGATCCGATCCACAAATATCAAAACCCACTTGGACTAGATTCTAACCTCCTCGAAACTTCCTCGACTTTAAAACTCACACTATCGTCCTCTACATGAAGTAGAATGCATGCTTCAATATGATGCCATAATGGTAAACATGATGCTTAGAAAGTGCAAGGAAATAAACATCAACTTGAGTACAACTTTCCTTCACGATAAAGTTGCAACCTAACAAAACCAACTTGTTGAACTACTCTACAAGATATCATCACCATTGCCTAAGGAGTTCTCAAGGACCATCTTATTCATGTATGATTCTAACTCATAAAACAACCTAAATTACTTCACTAAATAACACTTAATTTCTCTAAATAAAACAAAGCATAAAATAGAAAATATTTTAAACATCTCGAAGTGACCTCAAACTTTTTCTATAGATAGGTCCTATCATAAAACAGTTCAAAATAAAATTTCATGAATTTTGGAAATCTAGATTAGTTTATAAAATTCACTAAAGATCCCTTTTTTAATTAAAGCTGGTAATTTTAAAACATGTCAAAACAGTTTAAAATTCAAATTTGAAATTTTTCCTATATTCTAGACATCATGAACAGCATCCACAAAAATTTTCATAATTTTCTAAGCTTTGTATAATTTTCTATGAATTTTGGAAGAAACCTAACTATTCATACTTAAACAAAATCGAGAAAATGAATTTTAAAATCGAAAAAACAGGCTATGGGCCGATTACGGCCCAACTTCGGCCCTAAGCGTCGGTGCACAGCCTTGTATGTATGACCCAAAAGGCTGGCCGAGGCCGGGCGCCAGCGGCGTCGGCGACCCGGCCTTCGCCCGCTAACCTACGATTCCTTCAAATCAAAGGTCCTACAAATGGCGCTGGGGCATGGGGATCCGCCGGTGCTCACGCGGTGGTTTGGTCGGGCGGGACGGAGGACGAGTGGTCGGCGGCGGCGGCGGCCGGCGGGGAAGCTCCGGTGCTCACGACGACGTTCCGTCTGGCGGGACCTCGGTGTGGAAACGAGCAAGCGCCGCCGTGACTACACCATCAAGGCGAACGGGAACACAAAACGGTTTTGCTACGGCTCACGAGCGGATGGACGATGGCAGGCCGCGTCGGTCGGAATAAGGGGCGGCGACGTCGTCGCGGGTGATTCCCCAGGGGCGAAAGGTTGGGGTTCTACTGGTTCGTCGGGTTACGCAATGGAAGTGCGATGAAGGCGGGAAACGCGAAGGGCGAGAGATGGAGAGAAGCTCGTCAATTTATAGGAGGAGAGGGGCGGTTGGCGGCGGCGGGATAGTGACATCCGGTTTGGAAAGGCGGCGTCGGGCCCTCCATTTGCCGGAGATAGGAATGGGACGGGGTTTCGACACGATGGCGGCGAGATTGCCACGGCGAAGCCGGGAGGTGGCGCGGCCGGGGTGGGTGGGAATCGTCGAGGCGGCCACGCCGGCGGCGGAGTGCCCGCCGCTGTCCGCGTCATCGGCGATGGATAAGGATGGTCGAGGCGATGACACGCGAGGAGACACGTTGGCGGGCTTACGACACGTCCTAAGCGGGGGCGGGCCGGGCGGCGCGGGAATCGACGAAAGGGCGGCCCGGCGAGATCGCTTGACCTTGTTGCTTAGCGGTCCCCCTTCAAACTCAAAATTCCAAACCCTAACTTTATTTATCAAATTACTTTCAAAAATTGAACTGCACTCAAAAATCTCCAAAAACGACTTTTGCATAACTTTTCGAGATCTACACTTTTCTCAATTGGAAGATTTCCTAATTCGGCCTCTAAGTTAGACTTCTTGAAAAGTCAGATTTGAATTTCAAATTGGGATTTGAAATTACTCCAAAAATTTGAACTAAACTTGAAAAACTCAAAACACCAACTTTGTTCATCTCAAAAAGATCTACAAGGTTGATGTTGGAAGTTTTCCCAAATCTTGCTTAAATTTGAAATAATTCAAAAGGGGGTAAACTAGGGTTTTTTGGAAAGCTAGGGTTTTCACATGAAATGATAAACATCTCATTATTCAAACTTCAATTCCAATCATTTAACACACATTGCATTGAAGTAAACTCATTTTAGTGGATGCATAACAAGGTTCTCAAAATATATGCTTTGCAATGCATATGATGACATGGCCGATTTAGTGGTATAACACCGGGGTGTTCACGGCTCTTTTCCCCTTAAAGAAATCTCGTCCCGAGATTTAGGAACATAAACCACATAACGGCAAAGGAAATGTGTCGGGAAGACACACCCTAAACTTGTTCACAAAACAACTAGAGGTTTACAAAACTCACTCTACTAAACTCAAAAGAAACAAACTACTACTCTTAAAAGGAACTACAAGCTAGATAGAAGCATAGAACTCCGAAAAGTGTTCTTGCGTAAAATTCTTCGACTCCCAAGTAGCTTCTTCTTCGAATCTTGACTCCAATCGAACTTTATACCACCCGGTTGTTCTTCTTTGAGTAACACGGTCCTTTTGATCCGTGATTCTAACAGGGGTATTCGAATAGGTCAAATCGGGCTCAAGCTCAACTCCTTCAAAATCAACTACTTGATCCGGCACTCGAAGACATTTCTTTAAGCGTGACACATGGAATACATTGTGTACTCTGGCCGAAGTCTGTTACGGCAATCTCAATTTGTGTGCCACTTCTCCACATTTCTTGATTATCTGGAATGGCCCAATATATCGAGGTGCTAATTTTCCCTTGACTCCAAAACGTTTTACTCCCTTCATAGGAGATACTTTTAAGTAAACAAAATCTTTTATTTTAAACGCCAGAGGATGGCGTCTCTTATCGGCATAGCTTTTCTGTCGAGACTAGGCTGCTTTCATATTGGCTTGTATAACCCGAACCTTTTCTTCTGCATCCTTTACTAAATCCACACCAAAGAACCATCTTTCTCGAGACTCAGACCAATTCAGGGGAGTTCTACATCTGCGACCATATAGAGCTTCAAAGGTGCCATCTTGATGCTCTCTTGATAACTATTGTTGTAAGAGAATTCCGCCAAAGGCAAACATTCATCCCACTTAGCGGGGATAAGTAAGAACACAAGCCCTCAACATATCCTCCAATATCCGATTAACTCTTTTCAATGTCATCCTCCGATCATGGGGTGATAAGTAGTGCTATGAGTAAGCTGAGTACCCAAAGACTCTTGCAACTTCTTCCAAAAATTTATCCATAAACACCGAACCTCTATCGACCACGATTTTCTTTGGTGCACCATGAAGACTAAAGATTCGTTGAATATAAAGTCTAGCATAATCACGGGGCTCTATAAACATCCTTGACAGAAGGAAATGAGCTATTTTGGTGAGACGGTCCACAATAACCCATATGGAATCAAAACCCTTTGATGTTCGGGCAAACCAACGATAAAGTCCATTCCAATTTCCTCCCATTTCCAAGAAGGCACGGGCAAAGGATTTAATAGTCTGCGCAGCTTCATGTGTGCGGCTTTTACTCGTTGACATGTATCACATCCGGCTACATACCGGGCTATTTCAATTTTCATTTTGGTCCACGGAATCTCGCTTCAAGTCCCGATACATCTTGGTGCTTCCCGATGAATAGAGTATCTGGGTCAAGTGTGCTTCATCGAGGATCTGTCGACGTAACTTCGGGGACTTTCGGTACTACTAACCGATTCTTGAACCATAACACATCCGCTTCATCAATTTGGAAACAAGTAGGCTTCCCACTCCTAACTTTTTCCTTGATACAAGCTACTCCCTTATTTTTCTTTACTGTCTTTTGCAATAATCGATCTCTCGAGTTGGTGAACAATGAGGTTAGATATAGTCCCTTGTTCAACAATTTCTATATTGATCTTTTCTAACTCTTGACATAAAGTTACGTCTCTCAAACTTCTTGTCAAACAATTGCGATGAACTTTGCGACTAAAAGCGCATCGGCAACTACGTTTGCCTTACCAGGATGGTAATGCACTTCCGGATCATAGTCTTTAATCAACTCCAACCATCTTCTCATGCATATTCAACTCCGATCGAGTGAAGATATATTTCAAACTTTTATGGTGCTGTATAGATATGACCAGTATTTGCCCAAATGATAGTGTCGCCAAATCTTTAAGGCATGGACAAGCTATTTTGCCAATTCTAGATCATGAGTTGGATAATGTTCTTCATGACGCTTGAGTTGCCTAGAAGCATAGGCAATGACTCGCCTTCTTGCATCGGCACACACCCAATTCCAATACGGAGGCATCACAATACACATCAAACGGCTTCGATATCGGGTTGTGCTAAAGCAGTGCGGTTGTGAGTGACTTCTTCAGGGCCTGGAAAGCTTTCTCACATTCAGGTGACCAGACAAACTTAGTTTGAATTTTCAACAACTTCGATAATAGGTTTGGCCACTTTAGAGAAGTCGAATGAACCGACGGTAATATCCCGCCATTCCCAAGAAACTGCGAACTTCATGAACGGTGGTAGGCGGCTTCGATTCGTAATATCCTTGACTTTGCTTGGATCTACTGAAACTCCATCGTGGACAATACATGCCCTAGGAATTGCACTTCCTCTAACCAGAATTCACATTTGCTGAATTTTGCATATAGCTCATGGTCTCTCAAACGCTTCAAAACAATCCGAAGATGCTCGGCATGTTCTTCCTTATTCTTGGAATATATCAAGATGTCATCTATGAACACTACCACGAATCTGTCAAGCTCGGGCATAAAGACAGTGTTCATCAGATACATAAAGTGAGCTGGGGCATTGGTTAACCCAAAAGACATCACCAAGTACTCGTATAAACCATATCTAGTGGTGAAAGCTGTCTTTGGTACATCTTCAGGCTTTATCTTGATTTGATGATACCCTGATCTCAAGTCAATCTTGGAAAACACTTTGGCTCCAGCAAGTTGATCAAACAGCAGATCAATACGGGGCAAAGGATACTTGTTCTTAATTGTTACTTCATTTAGTGGACGATAGTCCACACATAGCCCTCGTGGTTTGATCCTTCTTCTTCACAAATATCGCAGGACATCCCCAGGGTGAAGAACTAGGCTGGATAAAACCTTTATCAAGTAATCCTTGCAATTGAGTCTTTAACTCTGCTAATTCTTTAGGTGGCATTCTATAAGCTCTTCTTGATATCGGTGCAGTTCTAGGTTTTAACTCTATACTTGAATCAACATCTCTATCCGGTGGTAAACCGGGCAAATCCTCAGGGAATACATCCGGGAACTCACGGACTCTTGGGATATTCTTTATCTCCTTTTCTTGAGGTCGCACAAACTCTCTCAAGCTGCTCTCTTAGGAATTGGAAGTTGAATAAAAAGTTGAGAATTACTATCGAGGGATGTTTACTTTAATTGTTCTATTCAAAGTATCGATGACAGACCCCATCTTTGATACATCAATTCATACCTAGGATCACATCTATATCCTGATCCTTAAGAACTATCATACTGGTGGGAAAATCATGCCCACCTAGCTTTATAGGTATCGATGTACCATTTCACGAGTACACGAGGCGTCCCCCGTGAGAGGCGTATAAAGAAATTTTCTTTTGTTTCCCCAATAGATATTTCATGCTTGACCACAAATGTTCTATTGATGAATGTATGAGATGCACGAGAATCAAATAATGTAAGCTGCGGGATGATTGGCAACGAGGAAACATACCCATCATCACGGGGTTCTCCTGCGGTATTTCTCGGCATTCGTATAGAACACCCGTCCCGCCTTCTTCTCCCTTTTCCCTTTTGAGCATTTTGTCCATTATTATTCTTGTTACGCAATCAGCTGACCTCCTCGGTCTTTGCGATAGTTTGGATTATACCTCCAGGATTGGGGCATTCTCGGGGTAATGACCCGAGCTTGCCCGCGGTTAAAACAAGTAGGACCACTTTGGCCTTGTGTAGCGGGGTTACGAATGGCCCGGGCATTCGGTGGCGTGAATGGGTTAGAGCTACGGCGGGCGACAAATGGCTGCTTTGCCTTGGCTGGAATTGTGGTGGATGAAAGAAAGGGCGAGAATGGTTCCGCGGATGATAGAATACCTTCGACGCCGTATTGCCGCCCGGAAAAAAACGAAAGACACATTCTTCTTCTTTCCCTTCATCTCCTTATAAGCTGCGATACTTTTCTTGACATTCAATGCTATATCAACCACCTCATGATAAGTGTGCGGGGGGCGGTTTGTCATCATAGTGCGGAGCTTTGGATTCGGACCTCGCGAAACCACTCTTTCTTTTTTTAGCATCTGTGTCCACGTGTGCGAGAGGCATACGAGAGGCAATTGATTAAAGCGGCCGACATACTCTATCCGCGGTCGGATCATTCTGCTTCAACTCTAAGAACTCGGTTAACTTCTTTGCCATTACTCCTGCGGGGATATAATGGGAACGGAATGCTGACGGAACTCCACCCAAGTCACACGATGTCCTACCGGCTGCATAGCTAAGAAATTCGCCCACCGAGGCGGTAGCACCACCTCTAAGGCTGGCGGCGGCAAAGGCGGGTTTATGGTAATCTGTGCATCCCTCAACAAGCTCGAATTTCAGCTCCATTGTACGAAGCCAATCATCGGCTTCCAAAGGTTCTTCCGCCTTGCGGAAAAAGCGGGAGGATGTGTCTCGATGAATTTATGATATAAGTCCTCATGTCCATTATTACGGCGATTCGGGTTATGCTTGCTGATTGTTACGAGCCATTTCCCTCATAAACACGGTGTTTTTCGGTAGTGGCATGGACTAATCTTTGCTATGGCATCGATCAAGGTAGGAGGAATTGGTGGTGGATTTGGCATGTTATCTCCCCACAGGACGGACCGGCGACGATCGGCGGTCGAGTGACGAGCATCCGTTAACAAACAACTAACTTAGATTTTTATTTAACTAGCGGCAAACATACAAGCCAAGTACTAACCAAGTCTACAAAGTACCATAAACTTCTAACATACAAACCAACAAACTACTGGTTCACACAAGCATCTTACACACACAAGTCTGCACGCAGGCAGACCAACCTTCCCACTAGAGTTTATTTATTCTACAAGCCTCCTATTTTACACCGTCTTCTCTTTCATTCTCCCACTCAAGCTTCGTCATCGGCGGAGTACACTTCCACTATCACAGGGCTCCACTTCTTCCTCTTCTTCATCATCACCGATGACGATGACTTCAGTCCATGGGCTTCGAGGGCGAGGAACATCCATGTTCGGCACTTCTCCATACGGATACTGGCGCATGGAAAGCTTCATGGAGAGCATTATTGTAGGCCCGGGAGATCCACGACTTGGCGGTCTAAGTCATAGACTTGCCACATCACGTTGGTGAGATCTTGCATTTCCGGCTCCCTTTCATGTTGGGTTTCACGGGCTTCGAGCTCACGGCGTTCCAGTTCTCCCCCCGGAGGTTACCAACTTGAACAATGGCATCTTCCCTATCTTGGCGGACTTCCACCAACTCTTGAGTTAATCGCCAAATCATCTCGGCCGGGATCGATGTTGGCTCCACTTTATGTTGCTCTTGTTCACGCTACTGAAAGTACTGCCTGCGGCTTCCACTAGTGCGACTGCGACTGCTGCTGCTGCTACTGCTGCTGCTTCTGTTGCCACCACCATTGCCCCTTGGAGCAAGCTGGTGTCGGGGAACTCCACGGGGTCCAGTCCTCTTTCTAGCGGTCCTCTGGTAAAAAGCCATCCCAGCGTAGAGGGCGAGATTGGAGATTAGACTAAAGAAACCTAGAGTTTAGCAAGAATAGGATTGTTATTCTTAACCCAAACCACAATAAAGGGAAAATTTATCAACATGGTTAATTAAGCATGATGCATGATTCAATTTACGAAAATATTAATTAAACCTATAACATAGGACAATATATGAGTTACTCCACCACTACCTTTTGAAATGAAGGAAAGGATTTAAATATGAATTAGGATAAGTAATAAGCAATTTGGACTAAGATAAGGGATTAAATTACTTTGACTCAAATCATTTTGAAGTTTTTGAAACAAATAATGCTACTGATAACTTGTTAATGATGAAGCTCCGATACCATTATGCCGGTACCTTCTAGATTATAGGGCCCACATACATATATCATTGTCCCAAGGACCTCGATAGCATGCACATGCACCCGAATGATCTAGAAAGCACTATTAATTCTCAGACGGGGATCTCATCATTAAGAGCTATTGCGGCATTACAACACTTTATTCAAGTATACATCGAGTAAAAGCGGAAGGATTACATAACATAATTTTTACAAAACTTTGTTCCAAACTCAACTTAAGTATTATTACAAACCATCAAATGTTGTAAAAATAATACTTCCGCTTAAGTTATGTAATACTTAAGTTGAGTTTGGAACAAAGTTTTGTAAAAATTATGTTATGTAATCCTTCCGCTTTTACTCTGATGTATACTTGAATAAAGTGTTGTAATGCTGCAATAGCTCTTAATGATGAGATCCTGTCGGAGAATTAATAGTGCTTTCTAGATCATTCGGTGCATGTGCATGCTATCAGAGGTCCTTGGGACAATGATATATGTATGTGGGCCCTATAATCTAGAAGGTACTGACTACAGAGAGGCATAGGCGAAGAAGGGTGGTGAGCGTCTTTGAAAGTGTCGATTTCGGGCGTAAAGGAAAAAGTCCATAAGTAATGAGTGCAATCATCAAGAATGACCAAATAGTATTTGTAACCAGAAATGCTCACAACCGAGAGATGTCCATAAATCACAATGTATAAGATCAAACTTATTTGATGCACTAGAAGTAGACTCATGAAAAGGTAATCTAACATGACGCCCTAACTGACATGCATGACACAGCATTGAGCAGTCCCGAATAGGACAAGAGATACCACTATGTAAAAAAAGGCTTCTACAGTCGCGCGTTGAGGGCTTCTACAGTCGAGCGCGCGCGTCTGCCCATTAGGGTCTCTAAATGTCTGACTTTACAGACCTGTCCGTAGCGAGCGTCTGCAACAGGCTTTAATACAGACGGGATTTAGTGCGTCTCAAACTTCCCGTCTGTAGTGAGCCCTTGTTACACACACGTCGTGGAACGTTTGTGTCCCAGGGTTTTGCTCGACTGTGGTCTATAGTATCTATAGACATTATTGTCTAAGATGCGACTGTACCTCTAGAAATGTCACAGACCCGCGGCATCGATGTCGACTATCAAAAAGTAGCGACGCACGAACCCAATATGCGACTGTAACGGTTTCGAACGTACAGACACGTGTACAAGAAGGCGTCTGTGCCACTAACGCACGCGACAGACGCTTGTATGCATCGCGCGCCTCTAACTGTTATCCACTCACAGACACCCGATCACTATAAGGGTCTGTAAACCGTTATTCAAATACAGACCCGTGTGGGACGAAGCCGACTGTGATATCTTCGTACTTACAGACGCCTGTGGTACACGTGTGCGTGTCACCTGAGAGCTACTGACGCATTAGATTGCTCGACGTAACTTCTGATCCAGTTCCGCGAGACGCTTGTTTTGTACTACCGTCTGTGAAACTTAATGCACTTTGAGGCGCTTCCGTGGTCGTTCGATCAGAACTCGTCTGAGCTACGATCGCATGTTTAAAACGATCGTCCGCAATGTGCTCCGTGTTCTGAGCGGTTGTTACGCAACACATGTTAGGAAGTAACACACGAGCTACGACGGCGTTTTAGTAAGCTTCGTCTGCGTTCCTTTCCGGCTATTACGGACATTCTTTTTGTAACCACGTGCGTGGGGATTTAGTCGCTTTTACAGGCGGCCGTTTTGATTACTGCTCGGTATTCGTTACGTATTTTCGGGCGCTTGTTCGGTGTTTCAAGGCGTTTCTTCGGTTCTGCGCGACGGACATTTAGTCACGAAACCTACAAAGCGCGCATCGGCGGTATGGTCCGTACATAGATAACAAACTGTTTCAGCTATGCGGCGAAATTGAAAATGGTAGACACTGGCAAACACAAATATCTGGATGCACAGGTCCGATCACAAACAAATGGCGAGAAGGCGGCGGCATTGCAAATTCAGGTGTATCTCCAGTTGTTCCGCGATGTACCCGTTCTTGGGGCACGCCAGTTGTTCACAACACAAATAACACGGTTCACATGCATGTATCCAGCTTTGATCGTCATGCGGCAAGGGAAACAATAACACAGTTCACATGCATATATGTATCCACCGATCGTCATGCGGCAAGGGAAAACGAATCAACTCACGGTTTTAAACGAAATGCTCGCGCCTTCGGGGCTGATGACATGTTCCATAAGAAACTTGGCCATCTTCTCTCTAATATCCTCCAAATTGATCGAATCTCCGTCAAGTCAAAATTCTAATACAAAAGAAAGGTAGGCGTAAGTGTTTGTTGTACACATGGTCTATACTAGAAAGTAAGCGGCTTTGCCGCTCTCTAAAATGATTTTGGGCGGTGTTTGGCCACCACGTGATGGAATGTGCAAACGTATTCTTCACTTATTAATTCTTAGCTGAAACCTTGTGATGGATATGCGGTTCTCAATGCGTGTTAGAGTGCTCAATACAAAGCTTGAAACACGGAACATATTACGCAGATATATAACATAGATCGGTTTTATACGTTCTAATTTATCATCCCCGATTACCCTACCATAAATTGCACATTTTCGAAATGATATTGTTTCTGGTCATCATGACAATCTTCAGTAGAAATCAATGCAACCTGCAAGAATTCAAATGTTCAACATCCACTTTGTACACTTACTATGAAAACCCACCAAGTAACGACAACTTTATGCATAAGTTACATTAATCTATTTAATATGGACAGATACCTCGGTACCAATAGGTGGAAGAAACCTTTAAGTTGATTTTACTCATAGGGCATCTTGCAACACTTTCAAATTTAAAAGGTAGCAACAAGTAAAATTGGTAGTTGTAGGATTATTACTTGAGAAACTATTATTTTTAGGTAATAATCTATATGTGTTACTGTATTAGTTTCAGTTGTTAGAAAAAGCTCTGTAGCTCAATAGGTAGCAAAGTACATAGCTAGATTTATTAAAAAAAAAATTTGATGATTAGTCGGATACTAAAGCTTAGAACTGGAAATCATATATCGCTGAGGTATCCATGTGAGGATAAGATATTTTAAAAGTGCATTTGACTTGTATCATCAATGCATATGATGGTGAATACTATGCATTCAATTGATCACAACAAAATCGGGTGACTACAGTTCAAATCTAAGGTTCAATCTTTTGTTTTACATAAACAAATACAACTATGCATTGATAATTCCAGCTCTAACACAAATTTATTGATATATTTATAGTGTCTTTGGCAATCCCTGAATTCATAGGAATTCTAATAATGAATATCGGATCTTGTTGTTTATCTTAACTACCCATCTATTCTTGTAAAAGTTGGGCTAACTTAAAAAGTCATTATTGATGTTGATTCATGATCGGTAATTATGCCTTTTTTTATAAATAAAAAATTTCAAAGTGGGATACTATACATAGGAAGCTCCTAATTAAATATCCTGAGTTCATGAATCACATTTAAAGAAGAAAAATAGTGTAAGGAAGCATGGTACTCTAGCTTCATTGAATTAATAGGATGCAACACACGGTAGAGGGTGCATTGTAACTTGTAAGATCTCCATGCAGCTAAAGCAGACATCGAAATGCTTGTTGATGATATTTCCATAGGTGGGGGACAACAACTTCAATAGCAATTGCAAACCAAATGTCCCTGAGTGCATTTGTAAGTGAATAAAAGGTAAGACAAAGTGAGCAACATATAATGACGAAAGTAGTTATAATTGGTGACTATTTCCAATTGCACAGTCCATTCGCTAAAGCCAATTCAAATGGCCATATGAGATTGATGCTTTGGAATTTGCATTTAGCTAGAATTTCTTTTGAATTACACAGCTGATTGACAAGTTAATTCCATGAATTTTTTGTTGGAAAATAATAGTATATGTAGTCTCTTGAAAAAGTGAACCAAACTTTGTTTTCGAACACAAACTTTTTTCAAGAAATGGTAGCTCTGGAAATGGTTGTACTGTACCATGCTTATGTTGCTGGTTTTGCTAAACAGACCCCATCTACCTGACGAAGCTTGGTTAGAAAGGATAAAAAGCTAAGCACTAAAACTTGTTTGCATTTTATAAAAGCAGTTGGATCAGGATGCGTCCATCATGAGATCCGTCTTTGTCCTAATCAAATCAAAGCTATAGCAATATGGAAAATTACAAAACATGAATGGGTTGATCTTGATCTACTCAAATGTTGTTGTTTTTTAACTTGAAGACACGACTTCAAAACGAACGGACATTGCCCACTGTGAAGCAAGCTCTTCAGTTCAGATCCACTAACACAAGGCTAGTTGTTTAGCATCACACATACCTCTTCAAGTTTGTCTGCTATTGTCAAACTATTTAACATGACACAATGCAAAGCTAATATTTACACAATTTTTTTGCAACATAAGGCAACTAAAGCGATTAATTCTAGATTTCACTATTACCAAAGGTTCTAAGTGTCATAATTGTGTGCAATCTAAGCAACCTCCAAAGCCTCACAAGGCAGTGGAGGAGAGACTCTTGGCACCTCTAGAACTCATACATTCTGATCTATGTGAGATGAATGGTGTGTGCAAAGAGATATTTGATGACGTTGATTCATGATGCTTCTAGATTTTGCTATATTTACTTGCTAAAAACTAAAGATGAGGCATTAGCATTAGACTACTTTAAAATCTTTAAGGCTGAAGTTGAAAATTAACTAGAAAGAAAGATTAAACATCTAAGGTCAGATCGTGGTTGTAAACCAATTGGATGTAAGTGGATATTCAAGAAGAAGCTTAGACCTGATGGTGCTATTGACAAGTACAAGGCTCGGCTTGTGGCTAAGGGTTATACTCAAAAGGAGGGTTTCTTTGATACTGATTCACCTGTTGCTAGAATGACCACTATTCGAACACTACTCTCCTTGGGTGCCTCATATGGTCTGATCATTCATCAAATGGATGTGAAGACAACTTTTCTTAATGGAGAGTTGGATGAGGAGATTTACATGGATCAGCCTGATGGGTTTGTAGTAAAAGGTGAAGAGCAAAAGGTGTGGAAGAGAGTGGGATTACTTTATCACAATCTCACTATGTTGAGAAGGTCCTGAGCCGATTTGGCTATATGGATAGAAAGTCTTCTCCAGCACCTTATGATCCTAGTGTGACATTGCAAAAGAATAAGAAGTGTACCAGAGATCAATTGAAGTTCGTACTCTGAAATTGTTGGTTCACTCATGTATCTAGCTAGTGCAACCAGACCAGAAAGGGCCTTGTGCTATCTTAAAGGTACAATGAGTTATGGGATTCACTATTCCGGGCACCCAGCTGTGCTAGAGGGATATAGTGATGCGAACTGGATTTCTGATATTGATCAAATCTACGCCACTAGTGGGTATGTTTTTACTCTTGGGGGTGGTGCGGTGTCATGGAGGTCTAGTAAACAAACTATTTTGACTAAATCAACCGTAGAGGCGTAACTTCTTTGCTTTGGATACAAACTATGCTTTGTTATATGATGCTAAGTCATGCTAGTATGATACACATGTTTGGACTAGTTGTTATGATCATGTTATGCTATATGATGTTGAATCATGCTATGACCTTGATAAGAAAAAATGCATGGGTCGGTTGTAGGTTAGGAAACACTCACTGTTTTATTGCAGTTTTCAACGGAAGCGTATCTGACTTCAAGCTGGGCTATGGTTGCGGAGGTTTGTTTCGCCTAAGTTTGGCAGATTTTTGTAATAAGTCAGTGAATCAGATATGTGGCACAATTAATGATAATTCGAGTGTTTGGCATTCTCGTTTATGTCATGTGAATTTTGGTGTCACATCTATCTAGCTTGCAGCTAATTCTAGATTTCACCATTACCAAAGGTTCTAAGTGTCATAATTGTGTGCAATCTAAGCAACCTCGAAAGCCTCACAAGGCAGTGGAGGAAAGACACTTGGCACCTCTAGAACTCATACATTCTGATCTATGTGAGATGAATGGTGTGTGGAAAGAGATATTTCACGACATTAATTGATGATGCTTCTAGATTTTGCTATATTTACTTGCTGAAAACTAAAGATGAGGCATTCATATGAAAAAATTCTGATAAATCTCAAAGGCCCAATATCTGTGTTCCCTAATGGGCTTTATTGTTTCAGCCCATGAGTAAAGGTGTGAGGTGCGATATCAATTACTATCATATTCTTTGGTTGATGTGGAGGTAGGGAGTTTTCCTCCCTATATATTTGTACCAAGCCTGCTTTGGGATTAGAGTTAGACACAACACACCACAACTATAATTGGGAGTTTCAATTAGAAAATCCTAAAGGGCGTACCAGCGCCGTGAGGCTCCCGCCTTCTTGGCGAGGTCTAGGGAAGGGTAATTTAGCGCCTAGCCTTACCCGCACCATGTGCAATATCATGGAGGTCGTTGCTTGAACCCGGACCTTCCGGTTCTGAGGCGATAGACCACTTTCACTAGGCCAGCCCTTCCAATTAGAAAATCCTAAAGTAGTAAAAATAATATTTTCCTTTTCCCTCTCTTTGCTTGCGCATAGTCTCTCCATCCCGTCTGTCGAATAAGGTTTTTGGGAAGCGCTCTTCACGTGACCGCTCCCAAATCTTCCACGGCAGTTTCTCTTCATCAGTGTGTCATCCCGTCGTCATAAGGCTTGCGCGCGGGATCATCAACAAGGAACACTCATCGACTAAGCTTACGCGATCGTCGTGCGCATCAACACCACCAACTTCTACATCGGCGGGTATTACATCTGTTCTAATCTTATTGTTCATCATGTTCAATGCATGCGGTGTATGAACCGCTATGTTTACATCGGTTGCCATGATCATGCTTTCTTATATACTATTGGATCATGTCATGCTTCGCTATATACTTTTAGATCATGATATGCTTTGTTATACGATGCTAAGTCATGCTAGTATGATACGCATGTTTACACTAGTTGTTATGATCATGTTAATCATGCTATGATCTTGATATGCTTTTGTGTTATGCTAGTATGCTTCACATGTTTAATTAATCTAGCTGCTCAGTTCGTCATGATTTATTTTTATGAAATTAATCTGGAAATTGCCTAATATCTCAACAATCCAAAAACCTTATTATAGCCTTTTTCTTGATTTAACTATGGTTTTTTTCATTGACGTGCTGAGGCTAGAAAAAATTTGTAGTGCAAATTTTAAGAGGCGGCGAGTTAAGGCCATGCTCTGGCTACAAGCTAAAATGTTTTGGATTATTGTTGGCTTGCCTGAGGGAAATATCTCTGGAGAGAAGATTCCAAGGGGCAACACTATCAACTGAATGCAACCATCAGATATATATTCTAAGTTGTAGATTATGGAGAGCTTTCATGACTACAAGATGGTTGCTAACCGATCTATAGTCAAGCAAGCTCATGAGGTTCAAAGACATGGCAAAAGAACTTGAACTCCTTAAGTGTGTCGGACCCGACGAGTTTGTAGCCGTATGCATTAATGTTAAGTTGCCTTCTTCATAGAAGAGCTAGAAAATATCGCTTGAAAACCCTGATAGCATCTCTTGATGTTGAGAAAAAGATTCGGGCAAAGAACACTATTGAGAAGGGGGAACCAGAGCCATTCGCACGAATTTGGTGCGAGGAAAACCCACATGGCAAGACCAAAGGAAGGAATAAATCTTCCAATGCCAAATTAACAACTACCACCGAGAAGAAGAAAAAACAATGATGATGTGCCCTTCTAGATATGTAATGCCCATCTTTGCAAGGCCCGCCGGTCAGCCCTTCGAAGGTCAATGGTTCAGGATCAAGAAAGCCAACTGACAAAGACATGGCCCTAGCTTCCCTGAGCAGGCATCTAGGAATAGAGGCATGCAAGGAAATTTAGCAAGCAAATTGAAACGGAGGAAGTAGTTCAGGAATAGAGGAATATAAACAAACTGTAGTTTAGCAACAGTTCGTTTAGTAGGAAATTTTTGTAAGACAAGATAGCGGTAGTACTCGGCAGAAGCGGTCGGTGTTCTTAAGCTTGTGTATTCATCTATGAAGAAAATAAGCGGCAGAATTATCACCTTTCCTCACTTCACGGCAACCGAAAAATTACGCGACAATGGATGACGCGTTGATGCCTGCTATTGGATGGAAATCACTGAAGTAGCTTCGTCGCCTGAACAGATTTGAAAATTTCAGTCACCTGGATATTAGGAAGGCCTTAATATACAATTCTGTAATAGGAAGTCTATGAGGACTACACAATCCACAGAGGCACAGATTACAAAAAATTGCACTCTCCGTTAACAGTAACACAGTTCACATGCATGTATCCAGCTGGTCATCATGCAGCAAGGGAAACAGAAGAAACTCACGGTTTACTAAACAAAATACTTGCCTTCAGGGCTGATGATCTGTTCCATAAGAAACTTGGCGATATTCTCTCTAATATCCTCCAAATTGATCGAATTTCCGGACAAGTTAAATTCCTAATACAAAATAAGGTAGGCATAAGTGTTTGTTCTACACATGGTCTTTATTGCCAAACAAAGGTAGGCACAAGATGGAGCTGCACTTCGAGTTACCTCAGGACAATCCAAATGAACTTGTTTCATCGCAGCCATCATGTGGTGGGCCGTGTAGAACCCACATGTCTTTTCATCAGTTTGCGATAGGCACTGCAAACATATGAAACACAGATGGTACGTTAGGAAAACACTCAGCGGTCTATTGCACTTTTCACCCGGACCGATATTTGACTTTAAGCGGAGCGCAGAGTCAACAAATAAGCCTTCCTGAATTTAGCAAGCAAATAGATGAAGAGGCATCCCGAATGAGTCCGAATAGAAGAAAGTGTACTCACAAAGTCATGCAAATGAAGGATGGCCATATCCAATACATAAAGTGCCATGAGGTCAAACAAGTCGTCGAAACCCACATTGATCATAGCCTCTTCGCCTGCGTCACGCCAAAAGGCCTCTTTCCCCCTAGGCGATGCAATAAACGCCACCGATTGCCCTGCTTGCGCATTTGCTTGCATGTACCACTCTTGAAGAGCAAGACAAGAAGGCCCCGCCTTATGAAGCTCTTCGGGTGATAGTATTGGAGATCCATCTTTGGTACTTAGGGTTGGCCTATGCGGGCGAAGGGCATTCGAAGCCACTCACGGTGAAATGGGGCGAGCCACTCTCGCATTCTCACCACCTACGAGGGCTAGGGGTGTTGGCGGGCGGTGAACGATGTCCTTGTGATTCCATCTCAAGCTGCAGCATCCGGTCCGGCTGCGTCGATTCCATCTCAACCTGCAGATCCGGTCCGTGCATCCATGGCTAAGGCGTATCTCGCTATCCGGACCACCTACAAGGCTACGGTGTTGGCGGGCGTTGAACAATGTCCTTGCGATTTTATCACCTCCAACTCAGCCCCCGAGCTCATCTATTGCAGCTACAAAGCTCTCGCTTAAAGTGCTTTGACCTTCGATCGCCTCCACTGAGCTTCCTCTTTACGTACATGTCGGCGCACTCTAGCCAAGCCTTCCAACGAGACGAACTAGACACCCCATGCACATGCCCTACCTGTTCGAGATGCCGGGGCGTGCGTGAGCATATCTCTTTCCCTTACACCCGGTGCCCTCGGAAGGGCGGGGCTGCCTTCTCTAAAACCTTCTCTCGTTGAAGACCGAGCCCCTATCGTTACGTGGTGCCCGGGGCCTCTGTGAGCTCATACTTTCCCTTCCCTTCTATGCAACAAAAGCTGCCCAATCATCGACACCTATATCAAAAAAAAAAATAAGTTACACGAGAAGTCAACAGCTAGCACTCAAAAATCTAACAATAAGTAGGGTTCATATATCTCAGAGGCACAGATATCACAAAAAAAATGTAGTTCAGGAACGGAGGAACATAAACAAACTGTTGTTTAGCAACAGTTCATTTAATATGCACATTTTTAAGACAGGATAGTTGTAGTACTCTACAAAGCGGTCATTCATCTTCATCGGCATGTAATTCATCTCAGAAAGAAAATATGAAACAATAGTTGCGCTTTCCTATGACAAAACACACGGGGTATGGTAACAACATTATAGTAGCGATCGGGTTCAAGTTCAGCGAAGATCCACAACTCAAAATATCCATGTGAGGATAAAATTATACGAGTTCAATTACGTAATAGGCGGAGTATGAGGGACTATACAAACCGGCGAGGCGAGAAACAAAAAAATATAGTTGAGGAATAGATGAATATAAACAAAGCGTAGTTCAAGAATGTCCATTTAATAGGCACATTTTTTTGTAAGCCAAGATAGTAGTACTCTACAAAGCACTCGTGATTCTTGAGAACGCATATATATTCATCTATAAAGAAAAAAAAAAGCGGCGAAGTAGTGCGGTTTCCTACGACAAAAACACCGCGAGATATCAACATTGTAGCGGTCGGGTGTCAAGTTTAGTATCTACAACTCGATATATCCCTCCGAGGATAAAATTATACTAGGTGAATAAGGTTTTTGGGAAGCGTTCTTCTTCGCTGACCGCTCTCAATCTTCGTCCACAGCTCGTCTACCTTCAAGGCCCGGAGGCGCTACATCTTGGTGTCTTCAACGTCGGCTTCATCGAGCTCTCACCGCCGCCGTTGATCGGCGACAACGGCGACTGAAGACCTCGACTTCGCTTTCGAAACCTCTCCATCACGCCGTCATCTACGCCTAGCGGTATTACTCCCGAGATCTAATCTCGGTGTTAGTCATGTCCAATCTGTTCAATCTATCCGGTGTGCTAGTTGTGCTTACACCCGTTGCTATGCTCATGCTATGCTATATCTTTGTTGAATCTTGCTATGCTCGTGATATGATTTTGAGTCATTCAAGTTTGCTTTGCACATGCTTATTGCTTAATCTAGTTGTTCGGTTCGTCATGATTTATATTATGGATTTAATGGGAAATTGCCTAATATCTTTCTTTTTTTACAACAAAAACTGTGGGGAGAACCCCACGGTGGCGGCCATTTTCATTAATTTTTAAACGAGGAAGAAATATAATTGCCTAATATCTTAACAATCCAAAAACTTTGAAGATTTTAAAGTAGTCGAATGCCTCATCTTTATACAAGACAATTCTGTAATAGGCGTGGCTATGAGGACTAAACAAACCCGAGAGGCACGGTCGCAAAAAAAATATAGTTCAGGGAATACATGAATATATAAACAAACTCAGAAGTTGAGTAACAGTCCATTTAATAGGTATATTTTTGTAAGCCAAGATAGTAGTAATCTACAGAGCACTCATGTTTCTTGAGAGTAACAATCCACTAAATAGGCACATTTTTTTAAGCCAAGATAGTAGTAGTATTCTACAATGCATGCAGCGATCATTGTTCTTGAGCATGTATTTTCATCTATAAAGAAAATATGCAGCAAAATAGCTACATTTCCTATGACTAAAACACACAGGTAACAACATTACAATAGCTTGATCAAGTGTCAAGTTCAGTACCTACAACGATATTTCTATCCGAGGATAAAATTATACAGTTCAATTCTCGTAATAGGCGCCTATGAGGACTAAACAAACCAAAGAGGCAATGTGATCGCAAAAAATTATGTAGTTGAGGAATAGAGTGGAATGTAAACGTAGTTTAGCAATAGTTCATTTAATAGGAACTTTTTTATAAAGAAAATAAGCGGCCAGTAGTTGCAGGTTTCCTATGACAAAAACACCGATATAACAACATTATAGTTATAGTAGCGGTCGGGTGTATTGTTCAAGATCTACAACTCTAGATATCCATCCGGGATAAAGGTACCACCTTCCCTCACTTATATTGTAGCAGATCGGTGTCGGGTTCAGTATCTAACTACTCGATATATCCATCTTAGGATAAAGTTATCACCTTCACTCGATTCTGAGCGACCGAAAAATCGGCGACATCTGCGTGCTCTCTATCTCTTCCCCGCCGATGGTTCGTGAAGAAAATAAGCAGCCCGATAGTTGCAGCTTCCTATGACAAAACACACAGATAACAACATTATAGTAGCGGTCGGGCGTCAAGTTCGGTATCTACAGCTCTATATATCAATCGAGCACAAAATTATCACCTTTCCTCGAGGCGAAAAAATTCAGGCGACACTATGTGCTCGCTATCTCTTCCCCGCCGATGATGCATTGATGGCTGCCGTTGGATGGAAATCATCAAGCACCTTCGTCGCCTGAAAAATGGCGTACCCGGTGCCGTAGGCTCCCACACTTTGTCGCGGGATCTGGATAGGGTATTTTAGCGCTAAGCCTTACCCGCACCATGTGCAATATCGCGGAGGCTAGGGCTTGAACCGGGACCTTCCGTTTACGAAGCGGTAGAGCACTACCACCTTCGTCGCCTCGAACAGATTTCAAAATTTCGGTCGCCTAAAACTAGCAGGGGCCTAATACTATACGATTCAATTCTTAGGTAGTTTATGAGGACTACACAAACCGCGCTGTCGGAGATGATGAAGCGGGCAAGGCCGCTCGGGTGGAGTGTTGACACTTGTTATCATATAAAATTATTAATCAATTAAACATGAGAAAGGGGTATAAATAATAATAACAACCTAGAATAGGGGGTCACTAACATATTTCCATCGTTTTTGGTAATGTTTGAATTGCAGGGACTAAACAGAAAAACAGCCGAGTTCGCGAGCCATACGACTACGCGACGCAACGCAATCCAACTCCGAGAAAGACTCTAGAAGGCTCCGGATTAATCCCGACGTGGACCAAACTTGACACCGAAGAAAACATCATCTAGAAGACTCCAGAAGCCACGACGCACGACGGGACCCAGGGGGGGACTCCCCCTGGGCCGATCGGCCCAATAATGGGGCCGATCGGCCCTACTTGGCCGCCAAGCAAGCCCCTCTCTCCGGAACCTTCCTCCACCGCCTCTAAGACGCAATCTAAACCGGTTGTTTAATGCCGGTTTGATCCGAGGGCATCGGTAGAAGCACGAGATGAATCAAAGATTAGTACCACATCGCCTTCTGAAGCTGAAGGGACATAAAAGACCCATATATATAGACCCCTAGACCCCCCTTTTCAGATCATCAAGTTCTCAATTCAGCAACAACAACTTCAAGATCCAAGTCATATCCCACGCTTTGTAGAAACATCGCTTTAGGAAGAGTAGCAATCAAGACTAGAACTAGTAGGAAGGGAGAAATCCGCTCCGATCGTCGGAGGCCGGCTCAAGATCGGGCCTCGTTCTTGTAAGTTCTTCATTGTAAGTAGTCTTCAAGTTCCAGACACATGCTTAATATGAATATCTTGATCATGTTTATATTCGAGATTATTTGTTCTAGTATTTACTTTGATTACACGTTTAGCATAGTTGAATTACTGTTATGTTCATACATGGATTCGTATAGCGCTCATCTATTGATATCATGGGTGAGTGGTAGAGATGATGTAATCGTGGTGATTAGATCTTATTTACCTGCGTTTGCACCCTATGTGCCGGGTCGTGTGGTAGATCGTGGTGGTGACAAAGACCATTGAGTCCTTTTGCAATCCATCCCTCGTATGTAGGCCTAGCGGATGATATTATTCGGGTTGTTCTAAGTTTCGGCCTTAGTCTTCACGGATTCTGTCCTCATGTAAGGATTTAATTAGTCTTTCTTCAATGATTGTTAGATGTATTGCACTAATTGAGTAGATCCTAACTTATAGTTTAGAGTTACATATTGGAGTTTCTAATGCTAGCTAGCCTATGAATTGCTATCGTCCACTGTTTGACACTTTCTATTTTAGCCCACTTAGATATGACTTTGGTTGAATCTATTTATCAAGAACTTTATCATTATCTTTATTGTGAACTTTGATCCTTGTTTAATTAATTGATAAGTTTAACACTTAAGCTTTGCACACGAGAGATGATTAAGATGTTTAGCACCTATGTATAGTTAATTCACGATAGAAGACTTCTTTCCCTGTGGTAGAATATAAATTCAACACCTGGTTCTTACTCCCGGTTAAAATGCTACAATGGTATATTCATATCTGTAAACTTGCGGATACCCGATTATAATTGTTTATTTACTTATTAAGAAGTTATTAAGGCATAGTACGAATATTTTATTCCTTGCATATTAGTAGTTTAACTATAGGGATGACAACCTTTTCAGATATGCTATGAACTGCAATGAATTATTTCTTTTAGTTTTATCTGAAGCAACATCTGATATTCTTTCTAAACGCCATTACTAGTTAGTGACGTTAGAAATACCAACAAGCATTTTTGGCGCCGTTGCCGGGGAAAGAAAGTCTATAGCCCAATAAAATAAAAAAAATAGGATTAACTTGCATACATCTCTCTCACGCATTGTAAAGTATTAAATTTATCAATTGCTTAAACAAGTTTACCCTCGTTATTATTCTTTCTATCTATTTCAGAGTAATGTATGAAAAGGAATCTTCCCCGAAAACTTCCAAATTCCGATCCGAAAAACTCTTGAAGGAGGCAAGATCCAAGTTGAAGTCTCAACCTAAGATCACTACCTCGGAAGACTCCTCCATCTGCTTGTGAAGCTTAGCACCCGTGTTCAAGTCATGGCAAACAAGACCCTCCGCGAGTACTGCAGACCGACTACGGCCAACATCCGCACCGGGCCGACAAATCGATGTGGGAGACAAAGCTTTTGAGCTCAAGCCTGCACTCATCAACATGGTACAAGCTAGCCAATTCTGTGGAAAAGCCCATGAAGATGCCAATGCTCACCTACAACACTTCCTAGAGATCTGTGGCACCTTCACCATCAAAGATGTCTCAAGTGATGCAATCCTACTTCGTTTGTTCCCATTCTCACTCTTGGGACGAGCGAAGCAGTGGTTCTACGCCAACAAAGACAAACTCACTACTTGGGCACTTTGCTCTACGCCTTCCCGGCAAAATTCTTCCCTATAGGCAAAACCAACGCCTTTACGGGGAAAATCTCAAGTTTCCAAAGAAGAACACGATGAATCCGTTCCAGAGGCGTGGGAATGCTTCCAAGACTACATCACCGAATGCCCACACCATGGAATGGAGAACGGCTACTCATGCAGACCTTCTACCACGGGCTCAACAACAACACCCGTGAGACCATGGACGCTGCTGCTGGAGGTGCTTTCCTGTCCCTTACACTAAATCAAGCTACTGACCTTGTGGAGAAGATGGCATCAAACCAAGCTTGGAATGAGGACCGTCAACCCCGCAAGAAAAAGAAAGAGAGGAATGCACCGGTGAAAGAGGTAGACATGTTTGTCTACCAAAATGGATTTAATTATGAAGAAGCTTGAAGACAAAGCCCCCGAGAAAAGGAAGTCATGCAACTCTTCGATTCCGCATGACATGTGAAGAATGTGGCAACACTGGACACTCGGGCAGCCAATGTCCCGAGCTAGAAGAGGACGTGAATTACATCAACAACAACAACAACCAGTATCGTCCTCCGAATCAAGGATGGAATCAACAGAGACCCAACTACCAAGGTAACTACTCAGGTAACTATCAAGGTAATAACTCTTTCAATAATTTCCCACCTTTAAGAGAGTTAGTACAAAACCAAGGTAGACTCATGGATAATCTGTCTAAGAAGTTAGCTTCCAATGATAAAATGCTAGAAACTATTAGTACTAAAATGGAAAGCTTTTCTTACGCAATAAAGAACCGAGATAGCTTTAATAAAATGATAGAATCTCAATTGTCTCACCGGCTTTATCTACCCCTATGCCTAACCTGGGTAAGATTCCGGGCCAACGGAAGAATTAGAATCTGCAAACCTTGTCGATATTTACTATGCGGTATTCGGACCAAGGATGCACGAGGAGGACTGACCATTGTCGACCGGGTATGCCCACCAAGAAAGGAGATCCGGGGAGACCATCGTCACCATTGAAATCGGCGCCGCACCTCCACGACGCTCGTCGATTTTGGCTCAAAGTGTCAACATCATGCCTAAGGTAAACCTTGAGCCGAATGCGATTTACTATACACAACCATGTGCCTACAATTTGCGAATCGAGTCGCTATGCTATCCCGAAGGCATCCTGGAAGACGTTTGTCTTTACATCGGTAAGCTCTATGTGGCCACCGACTTCGTGGTCCTGGATACGGGCAAAGGTAAGAACGCCCGATTATTCGGGCCGCCCCTTCCTTGCCACCACCAAGGCCATCATCTGCCGACACCGCAAAGGTCGTCTTCACCGGCAACGGACGGAGGGAGAGATTCAACCGCAAACACAAGACCTTAGCTCCCCTGCTCCAACTGTACCACTACCGTACCACGAAGTACACGCATACCGGTACCGGGGAAGAGGACAAAAAGAAGAAGCAAGAACAAGAAGAACCGTCAACCTCGACCACATGTGGAACGAGTCTTGATGATCAATCAAGTCCCAACAGAACGCAAGACTCGGCGCATTCCACCACCATTAGAGAAGCTAGACGACCACGAGTTCCGTCAATCCATTGCTCCATCAATCAATGGAACTTCCAAGAAGTTATGCGCGACACGAGGATCGAGCATCAACTTAATGTCAAAGGTAACGTATCAATTAATATATGGTAATCGCCTTTGTGTTCCACCTATGTAATGCTACGAGATGGCGGACCAATCATACCGAGTCGGAAGGTATTGCACGAAACGCGTCCCCGTCAAAATCAAGGATCGCTACGTCCTCACCGACTTTTTAGTCATGGACATGGGCGAAGAAGAACAAGATCCTCCCATAGTACTTGGAAGACTGTTCCTGAACACTACAAGAGCTATCATCTACATCGGGACGGGCGAGATCCACTTCCGTTTCAAGGTAAAAAGATACATTTGTTTCTTCAATACTTATACTAACTATGAACAGCCCCGAAGAAAGACCAAGAGCCAGAAACGTCTCCAGAGACTACAACAAAAGATGGACTCGAAGATGGAGCACATTGAGAGAATAGAAAAAGACATCAAGGAAAAGTACACTCAGCTCCCCCCATCTTGAATGCTTTGCACCTACTACACCCGAGAGGTCTCCACCAAAGAAACAATCCCGAAAAAGAAAGAAAGTCTGCGCCGCTAAGAAGAGCAACGAGTACACCTTCGGAGACCCAACCCGCCGCCGGCATCAACAACCGAACAATCGACTTCCTCGGCCACCGCCTCGCCACCCTTTGAGATCATTGAAGGAACCTTACCGGGTACAACATTTATACGAGGGCCCATAGACGACACCACGCCATGGGAGTAAGTGCTTTAAACCCTCGCCGAGAGGTAACTTCGGTATTTATCTCGCATATTTAATTTTCTCGCAAAGCATATTTCAATTAGCATGTTTCCTTTAGCATATCTACTTTTTCTAAACCTACACTTAGAAAATCTCAAAAATATGTTTGTTTGCATCGCCTCCTAAGCCCCATGCAAGCACTCCCTTGCCGTGGTGGCATAAATATAAAAATACAAAATTTTTGCACTCATATGTTTTTGCATTAGCATCCCTATTGCATAGAAAAAATTTCAAAAATATGTGGGCACCCTGAAGGTCCACACCTTTAATAATAAAAATCCAAAAAAGACGTGAGCACATGAAGGCTCACATTAACATCCTAAGATTTTGTTCCTTCGGGTATGTGCAAAACTAATATTAACAGGGGAGAACATTAAAGGAGACCCCGAAAGAGGAGCAAGCTCCAAGGATGAACAAAAGAACTACTTCAAGATCAAGCTTGGGGGCATCCCCATTTACCACTATAAGTATCACTATCCTATGTCTTATTTATTAGCTAGTTATATTTGCTTAGAGTTCTAGTTAATGAGTCTTAGTTAAAAGTCTTAGTGTTAAAGAGTCAAATAAATCTTTGGAACTTGCTAGATTACTTTCTTTTAATTATGATCTTGATGATGCTAAGGAGATGATGAATAGTTGCTCCGCCCTAATTCCTCTTAAAAATACTTACACTTTGGACTTAGATTCTCCCAAAGCTTTAAATGCTTAATTTGCTCTAAACCCAAACACTGTGGGAAGCACATGCTTAATCAGTCTTCGCATTAAAAGATAAAAGTACATGAAAAGTTGAGTCACATTTTATCATAATCTTAGAGATACTTGACTCCTGGTTTTTATCTTTAAAAATTATAAAATTACATGATGAGTTCCTTAGCTATGACCCTTAAGAGTTTATCATTCACATCAAGATCATCCCACTCCATTAAATACGCTGCTTCTAACTCAGAAGTACGCCTCCCCATACTCCATCAAGCCGCTAGCCATAAATATAATTATAAAAATAAACTCTTGCAATCTTTGGATATGTCTCTCTCAATGTTTTTATAAAGGCTGGGCTACATTCGAAAAAAAAAAAAAAAAAAAAATATATCTAGAGAAAAGTGAGACGAGAGAGGGAGAGTAACGGACAAAAGTCATACTAGGCGAGAAGGGCCTACCTCCCTAATAATAAAAATATATTTAGAGATGAATAATGGACACGTGTCCGAGGGTGAGTAGGGCCCACATCTCTAAGGAGAGAGAAAAAATGGACACAAGTCCGGGGCAAAGCCCACCTCTCCAAGAATGGACAGCCCAGGTCCTAGCAATTTTTAGAAAGAGAGATATAGTCTAAGATGCTTGAGAAGAAAAATACTAGAAAAAGGCTAAGGCTATTTACTACCTTTCATCCTCACCCACTTCACCACTATCATCCCACTATGTATGTTCCGCCACTTGTATAACTCCATTACCACCATCCACTTAAGAGGGTCATACATAGGATCTCTGAGTTTTCTTTTGAAAAATACTACAAAACCCCAGGATGATAGTTGATCAAAGAACTTGAGACAAGGTACTTAACTTGATTGTTTTATCTTGCTTATGATTCGTGAAAAAGGCTACGCCTCATGGTAAAATTATGTATGAGAGAGCAATCTGGTTAAGAGGAGAATTTATTTCTGAGTAACACAAGTATTTAACAGGTATGAAAGCGTAGTAGCAACTCCCCGATCCTACTATAGCATATAGCTTTGCTAGGGACTAGCAAAGGGTAAGCTTGGGGAGTTTGTTGACACTTGTTATCATATAAAATTATTAATCAATTAAACATGAGAAAGGGGTATAAATAATAATAACAACCTAGAATAGGGGGTCACTAACATATTTCCATCAGTTTTGGTAATGTTTGAATTGCGAGGGGACTAAAAGAAAAACAGCAGAGTTCGCGAGCCATACGACTACGCGACGCAAGCGCAATCCAACTCCGAGAAAGACTCTAGAAGGCTCGGATTAATCCCGACGTGGACCAAACTTGACACCGAAGAAAACATCATCTAGAAGACTCCGAAGCCACGACGCACGACGGGACCCGGGGATTCCCCCGGGGCGATCGGCCCAATAATGGGGCCGACGGCCCTACTTGGCCGCCAAGCAAGCCCTCGTCTCCGGAACCTTCCTCCACCGCCTCTAAGACGCAAATCTAAACCGGTTGTTTAACGTCGATTTGATTCGAGGGCATCGGTAGAAGCACGAGATGAATCAAAGATTAGTACCACATCGCTGCTTTGAAGGTGAAGGGACATAAGAAGACCCATATATATAGACCCCCTAGACCCCCTTTTCAGATCATCAAGTTCTCAATTCAAAGAACAACGCTTCAAGATCCAAGTCATATCCCACGCTGTAGAAACATCGCTTTAGGAAGAGTAGCAATCAAGACTAGAACTAGTAGGAAGGGAGAAATCCGCTCCGGATCGTCGGAGGCGGCTCAAGATCGTGGCCTCGTTCTTGTAAGTTCTTCATTGTAAGTAGTCTTCAAGTTCCGCACACATGCTTAATATGAATATCTTGATCATGTTTATATTCGAGATTATTTGTTCTAGTATTTACTTTGATTACACGTTTAGCATAGTTGAATTATCATTACGTTCATACATGGATTCGTATAGCGCTCATCTATTGATATCATGGGTGAGTGGTAGAGATGATGTAATCGTGGTGATTAGATCTTATTTACCTCGCGTTTGCACCCTATGTGCCGGGTCGTGTGGTAGATCGTTAGGTGGTGACAAACCATTGAGTCCTTTGCAATCCATCCCCCGTATGTAGGCCTAGCGGATGATATTATTCGGGTTGTTCTAAGTTTCGCCTTAGTCTTCACGGATTACGTCCTCATGTAAGGATTTAATTAGTCTTTCTTCAATGATTGTTAGATGTATTGCACTAATTGAGTAGATCCTAACTTATAGTTTAGAGTTACATATTGGAGTTTCTAATGCTAGCTAGCCTATGAATTGCTATCGTCCACTGTTTGACACTTTCTATTTTAGCCCACTTAGATATGACTTTGGTTGAATCTATTTATCAAGAACTTTATCATTATCTTTATTGTGAACTTTGATCCTTGTTTAATTAATTGATAAGTTTAACACTTAAGCTTTGCACACGAGAGATGATTAAGATGTTTAGCACCTATGTATAGTTAATTCACGATAGAAGACTTCTTTCCCTGTGGTAGAATATAAATTCAACACCTGGTTCTTACTCCCGGTTAAAATGCTACAATGGTATATTCATATCTCAGGCGCTTGCGGATACCCGATTATAATTGTTTATTTACTTATTAAGAAGTTATTAAGGCATAGTACGAATATTTTATTCCTTGCATATTAGTAGTTTAACTATAGGGATGACAACCTTTTTAGGATATGCTATGAACTCGCAATGAATTATTTCTTTTAGTTTTATCTCGAAGCAACATTCGATATTCTTTCTAAACGCCATTACTAGTTAGTGACGTTAGAAATACCAACATGGAGGATGAAGCCGTCGTAGGTGGTTGGCGGACCTGCGGTCTCCCCTACGAGAGATGGTGCCTCGTGCCTGGTGGACCGAGTTGGAGACGGGGAGGGAGGGGCGGCCTCGTCATAGCCCGTAGCGGATTAACCCGGCAGATCAGCGTCGGAGATGGATCGGAGATGGGTTGGACGGTGGTCGCGCGCGGGGATCGCCGCCGGCTTGAAAACCTAGATTGGCGAGGGCGGTAGTTGGTTGCGGCGGTGGTGGTTGTCAACGGTGGCGGGGGCGGCGGCGGTGGCGGGGGCCGTATACCCTAGAATGGCTGGTGAGGGAGGCGGATGAGGGATTTTGCGTTTTCTTAATGCTCGGCGTCGACGCCGCAAATTCTTGAAAATTTTTAGGCGTGCACAAGGAAAAAGAGCGCCACTTCAGGCTGCGGTGGGACCCGGGAGAAAGGCATGTGGTGGGACCACTGCCGGCCATGGAAAACTTCGGGATGAGAGGTTTTTGCGTTTTTGCGAATGCTCGTTGCGCAATTTTGTTAAAATTTTCGGGCGGGAACAAGGAAAGCGCCGCATGGTGGGACCGTCCTGTCGGTTTGGAAAACATACAAGCTACCGGGCACATCTCATAGTAATTATAAAATTGATGGTTTTTCTTTCTAAAATTCTATAAATCATGTCTAGGAAGCTTGTATAACAACATTTTTTTGAGCATCTAATGGGTTTCAAAGACAACAAGTCATGAACATAAAACTTGTAGTATAACTTCTTAAGATGTACATCTTTTATATTGGTCATTTCTTCATGCGACGATGTTGCCGCGCTAACATTGTTCACAAGATTATTCAGGGTCTATTTAGCAATAGGAGCGGCGGCTCATTTTGGCAGGCGCAACGATGATGGCGGCCTTGCTCACATGAGCCGGTTTTCTCACTCCCTCCCTCTCTCACCGACAACCACCACTTGCTCACGGGAGCCTGGAGAAGCTTATTTTGGGCTCCTCCCGGCTCCTGCGTGCTACGATGGAGGAGCCGGAGCAGCCACAGCCCCGCCATATAGGCCCTTACACAACTCTCGAGTTTATGAAACTACAAAAAGTGATTTATAAGATTTGTGAACAATAATGTCACTAGCACTATGTCGTATGGGGAATCAAACCAAAATAAAATTGTAGATCTTGCTAAGTTATTAAACTCTCAAGTTAAAACTCTTTGATTATTGACTTTGTCTTAATACTGGGAAAAACTAGGTCTCAAATTCAAAAACCTTGAAAACTGAAATTTAAATGTTTTAAGTGGCCTCAGATATACAAAGTTACAAACCACCAGCATACCGATTGTAGTTCTCAATTATCCATGACACTTTGTAGTTTACAAATTTTTGATTTGAGATCCATCTTGTCATGGAAAAACATGTGTAGTTTGAAACCATTTATGTTTAGGTCAGTCTCAATGGGCCTGGGGTTTCATGTCATAGTTTCCAACACATTCAGATTTTAGAAACCAAAGTCTTAAGAGATTAATGGGGATGAAACTCTCTCTACTCCCATTAAACTCTTATATCATCACTCTCAATATTAATATGGTGCCACATTAGCCTAATTAATGCCCTTGTAGTCCAATGGTAGGGCGGTCTAGTGGGTTGCTACCCACCGGGGTTCAAATAATCACGGTGCTCGCACCTTTTTCTTGAGATTTTCCCGGGATTTACCGACATTATGCATTAAGTGGTAGCGGCGTTCACGACAACGAGGCGCCTATGGTGACTTCGAGAATCTCCGGATCTGTCGGGCTGCCCAATCCTTCGGAGGTGCTCATAGGGGTAGGGATTGCGTGCGTGCGTTCATAGGGGTGAGTGTGCGTGCGTATTGTGGCGTCACGAGTTGCCTTTGTGTAATTTTTTTAAAAAACTCGTATGAAACTCAAATGAGACTAGACTTCTGAGGCACGCGCACTAGGATAGGGCGTCCGCCTATTTCCTTCGCCGCGCGTTACGCGCGCGGGTTTTATGTCCGACGATCGACCTCCCTGCCGAGCACCGGCCAGGCGCTCATAAAATCCCACGTCTCCGTGCACCCGGGCTACGCACCCGCATTGCTTTCTTTGTTCACCCATTCCGACAAAAAAACCCCCACCGCGCTCGAGTTTCCGGCAAAAAAAACCCCACCGCGCTTCGAGTTTTCAAACAAAAGCCCCACCCCCGCGCGCGCCGTCGCACCCATGGAAAAACCTTCGGAGCACTTTTGCTTGTGGAGCTTTGCGATCGCGGCGTCGCCATGCATGCGAGCATCCTATGGAGGACCCTCTTCAATCTGCGGGCCACTGTTCGCGAGATGAAAGCGGCGTCTGCGACCCCGGTGGGACCGAACATCCGACTAGACCGGGTCTTTGTCTCGGCGGGTCTACGGCCGAGGGGGCCATTTGTACTACTCGCGCGAGTATCGCGTGAGTCTCATCACCAAGCTTGCCAAGGTCGGCAACCCGGGCGTGCTTGAGCGGGGCATGTGCGCGTGTTCGTGGAAGGCCGCGACACCATCTCGCCGCCTCTCGACAAGGCTGAAACAAGCCACCGACTCGGGGCATGCGCTGGCCCGATGCGTTCATGCCCATACGCTCTGAGGGCGGAGCGCCGCGCGCCGATGATAGCGACCTTGCCCGAGGTGTTGCGGGGAGATTGAGCCGCGACACGGCGGCGACGATGGCTGCACCACGGAGGAGGACCGCGAACAGCCCGCGAGTACTTCTCGAAACCGAAAGTGCTTGCCGCGACGATTTCGGTGGTGCCCCCTATGGAGAGGCGGCATCTTCGTCCTCCTCTTGCCCAACGGTTACATCGCCCGGGGCGGGCATCGGTGTAGATGGGGAGGCCGGTACTACTGCGGTGCCGGGGCGGAAAACCGGGATTAGTATTGCCGCCGCCTTGGGTGTACTGCAGCGAGGACTATAGGATCCACGGCGAGTGTAATATGTTCTGCCTTGCTGCAGGGTGGGCATAAGCAGGCTCGATGATGCTCACATGCAATGTATGTTCCAGGCAAATTGGTTGCCAAACTTGTTTTGCCTAAGGCTATGTTTAAATCACGAAAATTGGCACTTTGTACCGATCGACATTTCAAAAGATCCGTCTCACAATGTACATCTAAACCGTGTAATTATTAGTTATTTTGTTTACCAGAGCATTTCATAATCCATGCATGCGTTGGTACATTTTAACCATTCAATGTGACGGGAATTTTGGGATTTGAAGCCAAATTCGGGTGATCTATAGCACCGCTATTTTTTTCGTGGGACTATTCGATGGTGTTTTCCTTTTATTTTCTATTGAATTGAAAAATGAAATATTTTTTTAAAAAACAAAAGGAAAGAGTCCTAACGGGCTAGATTGCCACTATGGCCATGCACGGGGAGAATCGGGACTAGGATCAACGGCCGAGGGCGCTTGGCGCTTGCTTGGCGAAATTTAACTCTCCCCTGTCCCAGGTGGGCGTATCTGCGTACTATCAGATATACGTATTCGATACCGACAAGGCAAATCAGGCAAGTATTCGGGGTAACGTAAGTATATACACGTCTGTCGGGTCCTCATCCCGGCCCAATCGGTGCAGCGCCGATCGAGAGAGATGGGCGGATCTCAGCGAGAGAAAGGCCTAGATACGCCAGAGGAGACACGCATGCAAGGTGTACGGATGCGCTCTATCAAATGTCATCGGTAATTGGCGCCGGTCATGTCGTAAAGTAACGTCTGTCGCTCCTAAAAAGGGAAAATCCCATGTCCCCCTGCACGGGGAACGCACCCGGCCACCCGTATTATTGCTACTTTGCAAGGCGCCACACAATTGCTGTTCACCTCCCACCTCCCGCCCCGTGCTCGAGCTTCCAACAAAAAAAGCCCCACCACGCGTGTTGCCGCCGCGCCATGGAGAACCTTCCGGAGCACTTGCTTGTGGAGCTTGCGATGCGTGCGTCGCCATGCACGCGGAAAGCATCCTATGGAGGACCTCTTCAATCTGCGGGCCACACTGTTCGCAAATGGCCGGCGTGCGCGACCCCTAGTGGGGCGGGCATCCGACTAGGCCGGTCTTGTCTCGGCGGGTCTGGTGGGGGCGCTGTACTACTGGCGCGGTATCGCGGCGAGTCTCATCACCAACCTTGCCAAGGTCGGCGGCCGGGCGTGCCCGAGAAGCGGGCATGTCGCGTGTTCATGGAAGGCCGCGACACCCGTCTCGCCCGCCTCTCGACAAGCTGAAAACAAACCACCGACTTCGGGGGCATGCGCTTCGCCGAATGCGTTCACACTCTTACGCTCTGAGGGCGGAGCGCCGCCGCCCAGCCCGATGACGGCGGTGCCCGAGAGGTGTTCTTGCGGGGAGATCGGCGCGACTTCGGCGGCATTTGCCTCGACGGCCCTGGGCGAGCGTGAATTGCCGCAGAAGCACTTCATGCGAGCCTTGGAAGTGTTACCGCGGCGATTTCTTCTGCTTTGTATCTAGTGTGGCGGCATCGTCACACTCGGCCTAATCGGTGCCTCGCCCGGGGCCTCCGCCGCTGCGGTGGAGACAATTGCGGCACCCTGGCGAATGGGGGCGGGATTAGTATGGCGCTGCGGTGGGTGTTACAGCCGGCGAGGAGTGTTGGATCCGCGGTGAGTGTAGTATGTTCTTCCTTGCTGCGGCGTTGGAATAAGTAGGCCGATCTACGATTATTCTCTCGGGCACTATATACTCTATGTGTGTGTTGTACATTTTGCTAGCTTAGCTCTAAGCTAGATGATCTAGATCGAAACGACTTTTGCTACCTTTTGGTTGTGTGCTTGCAAGCATTGGTTGATGTTCGATAGATCCGTCCTCACGAGTTTGAGTACCATGCGGTGATGAACACTGGTTAGAGCGTTTTAATTCGTTGTAGTCCATGTGTTATTTTGTTTTTTGTTGGTGTTTATGGGGCGATGGTGTTTGTGATTAAATATCAATGTGTTGTATTTCTCCAAATCATGTCTTTGCATGGATGTTTGATTGCGGTTGAAATGATGAGTGACTAGAGTGATGACAATGGCATATCCATGTTTGTGAGGTGTAAAATTTATTTGCGATTGGTATATTCATGTTTGTGAGGTGTAAAATTTATTTGCGATTCTCACCCTCGGCGTGCCGCGGCCGCCATGGCGCCCATGAGTACCTCGGCGTGGCGCCTCGGGTGAACTCTCTCCCTTCTCTCTTACCACGGCACCTCGAGACTCGTCGGCAGCGGTTATGCACATGCCATTGACGTCGCCTTGAGGCGGCTTTGTGTCCGCCGCCGGTTTCACGCCGCCCGCGTCTGCGGCCGAAAAGCAATCGTAGTACTTTTCGTTTGTTTGTGGTAAATATTATCCTATCATCGCATGGGGTAACTAGGCTCAAAAGATTAGTCTCTCGCAATGTACTCATCTAAATTGTGCAATTAGTTATTTTGTTTATTACCTACGTTTCATACTCAATGCATGCGTCTACTCTATGACATGTGGAGCCCAAAAATTTCAAATTTGAATTTCAAAAATTACAACTTCATACAACATTTTTGGAGCATCTCTATTGATTTGAAGAAGTCATGGACATAAAATTTGTATAACTTCAAAAGATGTACATCTTTTATATTGGTTATTTCTTCATCGGCGGCGTCATGGTAACATTTGTTCACAAGATTTGTGAAGAACAATGTCACTATCTAGCACTATGCGGGATGGGGAAACAACCAAAAAAAAGAATTGTTGATTTTGCTAATTAAGTTATTATGAAACTCTCTACAGTTCTAAACTTTTTGCTTTGAAATTATCTTGTAAAGGAAAACTAGACCTCAAATTAAAAAATGAAAATTGAAATTTAAGTGTTTTAATTGACCTCGATAGACAAACTACCAATATAGTGATTGTAGTTCTCAAATATCCATGAAACTTTGTAGTTTACAACTTTTTTGATTTGGGACATGTGTGTTCTTAGTTGTGATATATACTATAATTAGGACAACCAACAAATAAAAATAGGCATCTCTAGCTACTCCATTCGAGGGTGTTTTCCTTTTATTTTCTACTAAGAAAAAGAAATAATTTTTTAAAAAGGAAGAGTCCCGACGGGCTACATTGTCACTATGGCTGCCTCACCAAGCATGCACGGGAGAATCGAGGGCGGACTAGAGCTGCACTAGTAGACCGCCTCGTTTATAGATGGCAAAATATTTGCCAAAGGCGGGCCCCATTGTTTGAATTAACTAAAAAATGTTATAACTCACAAACCAAAATACCAATTTAAATTTCGATTGCACCATTGAATTCCTTTTAATAAATCTTTCAAAACAAGAAATCATATGGTTATATTTTGATAAATTATAGGTGGGTCCTGATGGTAGTTGGTACATAGTAGTTTGTTTATTAATTTTAAGGAATTTTTAAAAAGCTTGGAAAATGTAGTTTTTAAATCCTCAAGTTTAATGCGATCTCGGGCGCACGTGTAGCATTTACCTATCGGCCGGACGCCACGGGTCTAGTCTTTGCCGATTGGGACCGGCCGATCTGTCTTTGTGAACCGATCTCATGGTCTCTTCTCACGTCTACGTATCATGCTAGCAAGGAGAAGTGAGAGGTTTCAATGACCGGTGGGCCCTTGGGGAAATATGGCGTCGCGACCATTTTGCCATAGGCCCCACAAAGTGGGCCTTGGATGCCTTCAACCGTCGGGTCCACGCTCGTCTGCTGCCGTGTAGTGTAGCGAGAGAGAAAAAAAAGGGAGAGAGAAAAGTGAAGAAGCGGCGAGAGGGGAAAGAGAGCGGCGGCGGTGATTTCCTTATCGTAGAAAGCGTCGGATTAATTATAGGCGAGAGAGAAAAATGGCCACCGGCCGGCCCCACAATTTAAAATACCTAAAAAATGTTTTAAGCGAGAAACCAAAAATCTAAATTAGATTCCGATTACACCATTAAATTTGTTTCAATTAATTCTTCAAAACAAGATATCACATGGATATATTTAAATAAAATTACAAGTGGGCCCACACGATGGAAGTTGGGATAGAGTAGGACAAACTTTTTTTCGGGGCCAAATTCCTAATTCTCCCATAGTCCTATTACTACTCCAAATAATGTTTGAAATTTTTGAAATATAGCACACAAGTTACGATCGCCCTTTTACATTAACCGTGGGACCATGGTGTGCGCATCAAACACTCTACAAGAGCCACCTCGGATTCCTTTATAGTGCTACTATGGGGCGGAGTTTTCTCTCGCGATCTCTCGTCTCTTCCTTCTCCCATACTACACCTCTTCTCATCTTTGTACATTCTCACCTCTTCTCCATCGACTTTCCAAACTCATCTCAACCAAACACGAGTGCAGCTATCCGACCACGGCAGCGCGGCCTGCCTGCCTTCGCCTTCGTCTCCATCACAGGCGGTGGTGCTCTTTATCACATCCATGCGGCTAGACATGGTTTTCATGTGGTTTTGAAGCATCAAATACAAAAGTTTTTTTTTTTTTTTGGTGGTTGCGGATCTGGATCGAGTCCCGGCCGTTCGGATCTCGACTTCATGTGGTCTCACGAAGTCCCGGCCGCTCGATCTCTAGTGTTTTAGCTAGTGTTGGGTTGGGAAGGAGGGCGAAAGAAAATGTCGCAAAAAACACGTCTTCTTGGGTAAACACCGGTGAGATCTCTAAAATGCATTTCCTTTTTTTTTGAAGTTTTTTTAGTGGCTCTAAAAAGGTTTTGTTTTGTCTTTATATTTGTGTGATTCATGCTAGCCACAAAAAGACCTACGGGGAGATTATAAAAGGATGGGGAGGAGGTCAAAGAAAAATGTGGCAAGAAAAACACATTTTCTTTGTGTAGTTTTGCCAATGCCTCCTTGCGGTCAAGTGTCCTCGAGAAATGGATGTCTCCCTCAGAGGCACTTCTCTCTGGCTTCTGCGGTGGCATGAATAGAAGCGATGGCGGTTAGATAGGTCTCGAGCCTTAATCATGTGCATGGCTAGAGCTAAAGACCTACCCCACGGAGATTATAATCACGCCAAGGGCACTAACCGTCTCGCCGGTCTTTGTTATCTCTACTCGATGCGGGCGGGAGGAGGTTGCCTTCTAAACGGATGCTCCCTACTCGAATCTATATCGAACCTATATTGCTAGTTTGTGCATTGTGGCTCAACAAATGAATTCGACTTGATTTGGTCCGTAAAGAAAGGCGGCAATTTTGGCCTTGTGTTGAAACAAATTTGGCATCGAACACTCTACCTCATTCTTTCTCTCGATCGATCGAGCGGGAATGTGAAATGACTCCATACATGACCCACGATGGACGGTACACCTCGGGCATGTCATCATGATTACGATTCTGGCTGCCGTCTTTGGTGCATATGACACACTGCGAGGATGGGCGAGAGAGAGAGAAAAATGGCCCGGCGGGCCCCCAATTTAAAATACCTAAAAAATGTTTTAAGCCGACAAACCAAAAATCTAAATTAAATTCCGATTACACCATTAAATTTGTTTCAATTAATTCTTCAAAACAAGATATCACATGGATATATTTAGATAAAATTACAAGTGGGCCCACACGATGGAAGTTGGGATAGAGTAGGACAAACTTTTTCAAGGCCAAATTCCTAATTCTCCCATAGGCCATAGTCCTATTACTACTCCAAACAATGTTTGAAATTTCGAAATACTAGCACACAAGTTACGATCACCCCAAAAAAGTGCGAGGCAATTTTTTGAGCCTAGTTACTCTATAATAGGATAACAATTACCAAATACAAACAAAAAGTGCTTTCTGATGGCCGAACCCAAAATATTTCACCAACTAAGACTACCCACAGTGTGATGTTTTTGCGGTGCTTGGACGTTCTCTCTCCTATCCAAGCACCGGTGCCCACCATTGTGGGCGGTGCTTTGAAGTTCCACAAATTTTTCTAGCACCGGCTCAAGAGGAAGCACCCGATGCTTCATTCGGGGAGTGGGGGCGAGCAAGAGAGCATACGCCGCGGAACACACGCCGCGCATGCGAAACAAGCGTGTGGTCGGGTGCGGGGCGCATGTGGGATGGATTGATTGGTGGGGTCCACACAGGGCAAAGCACCGGTGCCCGCGCTGTGGTGTTGGATGGAATTGAGGCATCGGTGCCAATGTCAGATGGACAAAAATTTTCAGCATCGCTACACTGTGGATAGTCTAAACACACATTAACCATGGGACCATGGTGCGCATCGAACACTCTACGATTTGCCACCTCGGATTCTATGAGATCTTGTGGCGGCCCCCTTGTTTGAACTAACTAAAAAAAAATGTTATAACTCACAAACCAAAACACCAATTTAAATTCCGATTACACCATTGAATTCCTTTCAGTAAATCTTTCAAAACTAGAAGTCATATGGTTATATTTTGATAAATTATAGGTGGGTCCCACTGATGGTAGTTGGTATAGAGTAAAGTAAAAAAATAATGAAAAAAGGGAAAAAAAGAGAATAGGAGGGTGTAACTGTATTTGTAGGGTATTGGGTGTACATAGTTTGTTTATTAATTTTTAAAATTTTTACGTAGCTTGGAAAATGTAGTTTTAAACTCCTCAGTGTATGCGTTCTCGGGTTGCATGTCTTGACCAGCGGGTCTAGTGCTGCAGATTGGGACCCGGCCGGCTGTCTTTGTGAACCGATCTCATGGTCTCTTCTCTGTCTCACGTATTCTCTTGGACCATGTCCATGCTAGCAAGGAGAAGTGAGAGGTTTCAATGACAGGTGGGCCCTTGGGGAAATATGGCGTGCAGCCATTTGCCATAGGCCCACAGCACGTGGCCTTGGATGCCTTCAACCGTCGGTCCACGCTCGTCCTGTCGTGTAGTGTAGCCAGAGAGAAAAGAAAGGGAGAGAGAAAAGTGAAGAGCGAAGCGAGAGAGGGTGAGGGAAGAGAAGCGGCGGCGGTGATTTCCTTGCCCCCACTTGATGCTATACTAGTTTGTATATACTAGAGTATAGTAAAGTAAGAGAGAGAGAGAGAGAGAGAGAGGGAAAAAAAAAAAAAAAAAAAAGAGAATAGGAGGGTGTGATAGTAATATTCTAACTTATACGTACTAGATTTCTCGTTCATACCACGTGTCAACACGCGGGGATATGACGCGTGAAGGACAAAGTTAAAAAAAAAAAGCGGGATTAAAACATACCAAGGATTTCCTCAAATAAATTATTATATATATGTTTTATTGCATTACCAGAAGTTGTCACCTGTCCAACATATCTAAATATTTCTATTCAATATTGGTTTAGCTTAGAGTTTAAACATAAGATTAAATAATCTTTTTGCAGATAATTTTAGTGATTACACAATTCAATCCTTTAACAATATAATACCCCCTTTCTACCCGCGGCAATGCGCGGGGAATACGTCTAGTTATTATTACTACTCTCCAACCGAAGCCACCACGCAGTACTTTGTTCACCTCCCACCTCCCGCCCGGCGCTTAGAGCTACTAGCTTCTAGCAAAAAAAGCCCCCCCCGTGCCGCCACTTCGCGCCATGGAGAACATTTGAGCACTTGCTTGTGGAGCTTGCGATGCACGACACCATGCACGCCAAAGCATCCTATGGAGGACCTCTTCAATCTGGGGCCACTTGTTTGCATATAAGCGGCGTGGCGACCCACAGTAGGACGAGCATCCGGCTAAACCGGTGCTATCTCGGTGGGTCTATGGCCCGGGGGCCACTGTACTACTCGTGCGAGTCTCATCGGCAAGCTTGCCTGGGTGGGCAGCCGGAGCGTGCTTGAGAGCGAGCATGTCTACCGTGTTAAAGGAAGGCCGCGGCGCGTCTCGCCGCCTCGACAAGCTGAAACAACCGCCGACCGGGGCAAGCGGCCCGATGCGTTCACGCTCTTACGCTCTAGGCGGAACGCCGCGCCCGCCGATGGCGGCGGTGCCGAGAGGTGTTGCGGGAGATCGGCGCGACTTCGGCGGTGGCCATTTTCTCGGCGCTTTGAATGACGTGAACTGCCACAAGCACTTCATGCGAGCCTTTGGAAGTGTTACCTGACGATTATTTGCCTACCCATAATAGTTTATTTATATTTTTTTTGGGAATTTTTACGAAGCTTGAAAAATGTAGTTTTTAAGTTCCTCCATATGCGATTTACGGGTGCACATAGCATTTACCTAGCGGTGATGCGCGGGTCCGATCTTTGCGTTGGGACCGGCCTCTTCCTTCTCTTAGCATGTAGACTTGTGGTTCCCATGACCTCTCCCTTTTCTCTCTTCCCGCATGGAGCAACACAATGGTCTCTGAGGCGTGATGGACAAATTCCTAATTCTCCCATAGTCCTATTATACTCCAAATAATGTTTGAAGTTTCAAAATAGCACACAAGTTCTGATCGCCCTTTTACATTAACCGTGGGACCATGGTGTGCGCATCGAACACTCTCTGAAGTAGCCACCTCGGATTCCTTTATAGTGCTACTATGGGCGCGCGATTTTTCTTTCGCGATCTCTCATCTCTTCCTTCTCCCATACTACACCTCTTCTCATCTTGTACTAGTAGTACTCTTCTCACCTCTTCTCCGTGACGACTTTCCAAACTCATCTCAACCAGAGCGGTCCGACCACGGGGGGGGCCTGCCTTGCCTTCGTCTCCATCACAGGCGGTGGTGCTCTTTATCACATCCATGCAGCTAGATATGGTTTTAGGTGTGGTTTTTGAAGCGGCAAATACAAAAGTTTTTTTTTTTTTGGTGGTTTCGCGGGAAGCACATCTTCTTTTTTTTTTTTTTGGTGGTCCGGGGTCGTCGGCGGAAGCACATCTTCTTGGGTAAGCACCGAAATCTAGATTGTAAAGTGCATTATCCTTCCTTTTTTTTGAAGTGTTTTTTTTGAATGGCTATAAAATGGTTTTGTTTTGTCTTGCATATCACGTGTGACTCATGCTATCTACTAGCTTGTACAACATTGCTCAATTATTTTGTTGTCTTATACCTTTTCGATTCATCCTAGGTACAAACACAAAAGACCTACGGGGAGATTATAAAAGGATGGGGAGGAGGCGAAGAAAAATGTCGCAAAGAGATCCTTTTCCACCCCTCTATTTTCTATCTTTGCGGGCTATCGGTGGCTCGGATTGGGTGGATGCGGCTGCAGTCGAAGACGCCGATCTGGATCGAGTCCCGGCCATTCAGATCTCGACTTCATGTGGTCTCTGAAGTCCCGGCCGCTCTGATCTCTAGTGTTTTAGCTAGTGTTGGGTTGGGAAGGAGGCCGAAGAAAATGTCGCAAAAAGAAGCACGTCTTCTTGGGTAAACACCGTTGAGATCTCTAAAATGCATTTCCTTTTTTGAAGTTTTTTAGTGGCTCTAAAAAGGTTTTGTTTTGTCTTTATATTTTTGTGATTAATGCTAGCCACAAAGATCTACGCGGAAGATTATAAAAGGATGGGGGGGAGGTCGAAGAAAATGTGGCAACAAAAACACATTTTCTTTGTGCTTGTGAAGTTAAGGTCCTCGGGAATGGATGTCTCCTTCCGAGGCACTTCTTGGCACTTCCAATAGCATCTTGCACGGATGCGGCTAACGCCCGAGAAACAGTCCGTTGTCTTACAAATTTATGTGACTCTGCTATATTGCTCAATAATTTGGTTCTTACATAGTAGTTTCTATTTTAAAGTTTGGCTCAGTCTTTGGAGGTCATTTGTGAGGCAGCTCCCCTCTCCTCGCTGAGTTGAGTATTTTTTTATTAGTCGCGCTTCAAAGACTTCGAAACTTCGGGTTACGCTTGTTTCACACTACAACCTGCGAGACCCTTTCACTACAACAACGGAGATTATAATCCGGCCCAAGCTCCTCGAGTGTGTGGAGTCGTCCCTACTCGAGTCCGGACCGAGGGGCGTCCATATATGTCTTTGTAGCTTAGGTCTTGCTTCCTTCTCTTTGACAATATTAAACTTGCTCTTGCTTCATCTTGTTTCGACTTGTTATGTCTCACGGAATACTATTAAATCGACCAAAATCAGGTGCTAGCAAAACAACCTGTTATCCGTAATGTTGTTATATTATAAAAGAATTGTTCAAATTTGGAATGCTCGGCTCTCCAAGAATGCATATCGAACTGTATTGCTAGTTTGTGCATTGTGGCTCAACAAACGAATTCGACTTGATTTGTTCGTAAAGAGGCAAATTTTGGCCTTGTGTTGAAACAAATTTGACATCGAACACTCACCTCCTTCTCTCTCTCTCTCGATCGATCGAGCAGGCATGTGAAATGACTCCATACGTGACCCACGATGTACGGTACCTCTACGTACCGCGGTGTTCGAGCATGTCATCATGATTCACGATTCTACTGAGACCCGTGCTTGAAAAAGCGAGTGCGTAGGATGGTGCGAATGACAACTGCGAGGATGGGCGGAATGACAAGTTTTTATATTTCCCAAAAAGTTTTGACCAAAACCTTTTCCAACAATACTACGGGGACTCACGCGGCGGCGGAGGCGAGGGACGGGAGGCGGCCGTGGCAGCGTGAACGCAGCTTACGGTTCCTTGTCGCGAAGCATCGGATTAATTATATAGGCGAGAGAGAGAAAATGGCCACCGGTAGGCCCCACAATTTGAAATACCTAAAAAATGTTTTACACCAAGCGAGAAACCAAAAATCTAAATTAAATTCCGATTGCTACACCATTAAATTTGTTTCAATTAATTCTTCAAAACAAGATATCACATGGATATAAATGCGTATTTAGATAAAATTACAAGTGGGCCCACATGATGGTAGTTGGGATAGAGTAGAGGACAAACTTTTTTTTTAGGCCAAATTCCTAATTCTCCCATAAACAATGTTTGAAATTTTGAAATAGCACACAAGTTACAATCGCCCTTTTACATTAACCGTGGGACCATGGTGTGCGCATCGAACACTCTACGGTTGCCACCTCGGATTCCTTTATAGTGCTACTATGGGCGAGTTTTCTCTCTCGCATCTCTCGTCACTTCCTTCTCCCATACTACACCTCTTCTCATACTGTACTAGTTAGTACTCTTCTCACCTCTTCTCCGTCTGACTTTCCAAACTCATCTCAACCAAACACGAAGTACGTGAGCTGTCCGACACGCGGGAGGCGCCTGCGCCTTCGCCTTCGTCTCCATCACGGGCGGGTGGTGCTCTTTATCACATCCATGCGGCTAGATATGGTTTTTCGTGTGGTTTTGAAGCGGCAAATACAAAAGTTTTTCTTTTTTTGGTGGTTGCGGATCACGGGTCCGTCAGCGGAAGGACATCTTCTTTTCTTTTTTGGTGGTTGCGGATCACGGGGTCCATCGCGGAAGCATCTTCTTGGGTAAGCACCGAAATCTAGATTGTAAAGTGCATTATCCTTCCTTTTTTGAAGGGTTTTTTGAATGACTATAGAAAGGTTTTGTTTTGTCTTGCATATCACGTGTGACTCATGCTATCTACTAGCTTGTACAACATTGCTCAATTATTGTGTTGTCTTATACCTTTTCCCGATTCATCCTCGGTACAAACACAAAAAGACCTACGCGGGGGAGATTATAAAAGGATGGGGTGGGAGGCGAAGATAGTACTGTAATTTCTATTTTAAAGTTTGGCTCAGTCTTTGGAGGTCGCCGTGAGCCAAGAATGTTTTGAAGTTTAGAGCAATCGACAGATTCAAATCTTTGGAGCTTCTGAAGTCCCTCGGAAGATCGAGGGGAGCTCTGCAAGCTTCGGTACAATTAGATAGGTCGAGAAAAATAAGATTTACCATCTTCTTGAATAGCCTAGTAGGTAGTTGGTTAAAAGGCTGCGGCGACATATTTAGCTCCTCCAAGTTTGTAAGTTGGTTGAAAGTTTACGGTATTGTCTTAAGTTGGCAACAAAATGACGGGTTCGGGGATAAAAGCTTTTGCAAATCTCCAAGTGACATGGGCAATTCTCGTAGGCTAGCACATTTTGATAGGTCAGTGTAACGACTCTTTGAGTTCCCCAATGGAGTGCGGGAGCTCTCTAAGATTTGAACGACCATGCGGTCCAAATAATGCAGCTTATTGAAGTTAGAAATCCTACTCCGAAGCTTAGTAATGCGGGTATTTTTAGAAAGATTTAACACTTGCGGGTGATGCGGGTGTATCATAGATTTTTGGTAGCTCAACAATTCCCATCTTGGGAGAAATCAAGACACGCAACCATTTAGCCTTTGAGAAGATGTGCGGAGGAAGTTTCAATCCTCTGCAATCCTTAAAATGCATAGCTCTTACCTTTGTAGGCATGTTGCTGCATTTTAGGGCCATACCGACAAAATTTGCGAGTAAAATGTCTGACACCTAGCCATTCTAGAACCGGAGTTCTGTCTTGACCATGAAAAAAAACATAGCAACTTCCTCTCCAAAGAATGGATGTTGCAAGTGCATAAACAAAGTCATGCATGCGGTATGCTTCATTACGATTACCTTAGAATACCTTGCGAAATCTACAAAAGTGAATTTACAATAGATCAGTCATGCAACAATGAATATAAAAAGTAGTATATGGAAAAATTAAAAATATATTGTGGACATTTCTCTAAAGTCCTGGTCAAAATAGTGAATATATATAGTGCCTTGTTCTGCTTCAAATGATCGTGAGACAGAGCGTTTGAATTAGATACAAAAGGTTAGCAAAGAAAATCTGGGTTCAATGCGGTCACTAATCAATGGTTACATACATAACAATACTACAAAAACCGACATCATTTGTCGGCCCATTACTATCGGTTATTACACATAAATAATTTGGTTCTTACATAGTCTGTAATTTCTATTTTAAAGTTTGGCTCCAGTCTTTGGAGGTCGCCGGCGGGCGCTCCCTCTCCTCGGCGAGTTGAGTATTTTTTTTTAAATCGGCGCTTGAAAGACTCGAGAGACTCGGGGTTACGCTTGTTTCACTACAACTTTTGCGAGACCCTTTCACTACAACTTCTAGAGATTATAATCCGGCCGCAAGCTCCTCGAGTGTGTGTCGTCGTCCCTACTCGATGCGGACCGAGGGGCGTCCATATATGTCTCGTAGCTTAGGTCTTGCTTCTTTTTTGACAATGTTAAGCTTGCTCTTGCTTCATCTAGTTTCGACTTGTTATGTCTCACGGAATACTATTAAATCGGACAAAATCAGGTGCTAGCAAAACAACTTTGTTATCCGTAATGTTGTTATATTATCAAAAAATTGTTCAAATTTGGAATGCTCGGCTCTCCAAGAATGTATGTCGAACTTTGTATTGCTAGTTTGTGCATTGTGGCTCAACAAACGAATTCACTTGATTTGTTCGTAAAGAGGCAAATTTTGGCCTTGTGTTGAAACAAATTTGGCATCGAACACTCACCTCCTTCTCTCTCTCTCTCTATCGATCGAGCGGGCATATGAAATGACTCCATACGTGACCCACGATGTACGGTACACCTCGTACCGCGGTGTTCGAGCATGTCATCATGATTCACGATTCTGAGACCCGTGCTTGAAAAAAGCGAGTGCGTAGGATGGTCGCGAATGACAACTGCGAGGATGGGCCGCAGCGACAAGTTTTTATATTTTCCAAAAAAGTTTTGACCAAAACCTTTTCCAACAATACTCACGAGGGGACTCGTCGCGGTTGGCGGCGGGGAGGGACGGAGACGGCCGTGGCAACGCGTGAACGCTTACGGTTCCTTGTCGCGAAGCGTCGGATTAATTATAGGCGAGAGAGAAAAATGGCCCCGGCGGGCCCCACAATTTGAAATACCTAAAAAATGTTTTACACCAAGCGAGAAACCAAAAATCTAAATTAAATTCCGATTGCTACACCATTAAATTTGTTTCAATTAATTCTTCAAAACAAGATAACACATGGATATACGTGCGTATTTAGATATAATTACAAGTGGGCCCACACGATGGTAGTTTTTTTTTTTTTTTACTAGGAACACGATGGTAGTTGGGATAGAGTAGAGGACAAACTTTTTTTTTGGGGCAAAATTCCTAATTCTACCAAAGTCCTAGTACCTCGAAACAATGTTTGAAAATTTTTTGAAATAGACACAAGTTCTGATCGCCCTTTTACATTAACCGTGGGACCATGGTGTATGCATCGAACACTCTACGGTTTGCCACCTCGGTTCCTTTATAGTGCTACTATGGGCGGTTTTTCTCTCACGACCTCTCATCTCTTCCTTCTCCCATACACCTCTTCTCATCTTTGTACTAGTAGTACTCTTCTCACCTCTTCTCCGTCCTGACTTTCCAAACTCATCTCAAGCAAACAAGAGTAGAGAGCGGTCCGACCACGGGGGGCCCCCTCGCCTTCGCCTTCGTCTCCATCACGGGCGGGTGCACCTCTTTATCACATCCATGCAGCTGGATATGTTTTTTTCATGTGGTTCTAGAAACGACAAATAGAAGTTTTTTTTCTTTTTGGTGGTTGCGGATCAAGGTCCGTCGCGGAAGCACATCTTCTTTTCTTTTTGGTGGTTGCGGTCACGGGGTCCTTGGCGGAAGCACATCTTCTTTTCTTTTTTTTGATGGTTGCGGATCGGGGGTCCGTCGGCGGAAGCACATCTTATTGGGTAAGCACCGAAATCTAGATTGTAAAGTGCATTATCCTTCCTTTTTGAAGGCTTTTTGAATGGCTCTAAAAAGTTTTGTTTTGTCCTGCATATCTGTGTGACTCGTGTTATCTATAAGCTTGTACAACATTGCTCAATAATTTTGTTGCCTTATACCTTTTCCGATTCATCCTAGGACACCGAGGTACAAACACACAAAGACCTACGCGAATAACAAACAAAGCAATATCTGAAATGCCTTTCTCGGTCGCGGATGACAAACAAAGCAATATCTGAATGTTGTGCGGATATTGAAGGTATGCAAGACGTTGATATCTACTCAATGGTGCACTTCTTCATGCATGTAAACAACTATGTACTATCTTCTTGGGTGAGCACCGAAATCTAGATTGTAAAGTGCATTATCCTTCCTTTTTGAAGGTTTTTTTTGAATGGCTCTAAAAAGGTTTTGTTTTGTCTTGCATATCTATGTGTCTCATGCTATAGCTTGTATGTACGGCATTGCTCAATAATTTTGTTGTCTTAAATACTTTTTTTCGATTGATCCTAGGTACAAACCCAAAGACCCACGGGGAGATTATAAAAGGATGGAAGGCGTGAAAAGCACATCCTGGTTCTTTGTGCTCTGTTCGAGATTAGCAACCACAACGGCGTGCTCCTTTTTGATATTTGCAACCACCTCTGCCTTTGCCATCTGCGGCTCCTCGGGCTGGCCTCGGCTGTTTTGCCTTTTTGAGCTCATCATTTAGCGGGGACTACTTTTGCTTGAGTTGCACAACCATTTGTTTGGATCCAAGAGGATTCTAAAATCCTTGAGAAAAAAATCGTGTAGCTTCCAAACATACCCTAGATTCTAGAATCGATGGTCGAGGATTGTAAAAATCGAGAATCAGCCCAAGAGAAGATTTTACCACCTGCCATAAAATTTGTTTCTAGAATCCGGGTATCCAAACACAACATTGATTTTATCTAAAATCTAGATTCTAGAAATCTAGCTAAAATCAAGATTTTGAGAATCCAAAAATCGATCCAAACGGGGCCGTCCTCATGTTGCGCCTTGGCGCCACAATTGCCTTTTGATGCGCAATGTCGGCTTCATCTTTGGGCCTTAGCCGCGCCCTCCTACTCATCTACGCTTTGGAGTAATTTGAAGATAATAAATCTTGCGTTCTAGGCCCAAGGTGTGGTGCGCTCCAAGTGAATAGTAGCGATCTCTACCTTGGCGTGCACATTAGGGATATGCATCCCATGATATAAGTATTGTTGATCTTTATGAGCATCCATTGTGTGTGACCAAGCATATTATTTACCTATGTTGCTTGTAAACTCTATGTCATATCTTGTACATTGTGGAGAGTTTACAATGGATGGAACTTCTACTCATGTGTCAAATTTGATTGTGTGAGCGTCTAGCTTGTCATATTTTTTCTTTTGTCATATTTAAAAAATTGAGATCTTGACTCCATAAGACTAATGACAGAACTTGTTTGTTTTTCTTGTGGCACTTTCATTTGCACGGTTGATAGTGCGATTTTATGGTTTATTGAAACTTTCTTTGTCAAGATGGCCTTGTGGTTTTCGAAACGATTTCTTTGTGTACACATCCATAGTGATTACTTTGGTTGTGTGAAGGCTAGTGTTGTCAATGCATTACAACGTGTGCGGATTGAGCTTTATCATGGCAATGAAGCAAGGCGGAATGGAAGGGTCATTCGAAAGGTTTTTTTTTGGTGATCGATCTTATCTTTGTCTTGACTTACTTTTGGTGATGATGTACTATCTAGCTAAGCTAGTATTAAAACTATGTGATGATTGATGCAAACTTCGATAACTTTGCTTGCTCAATTTGATAAAATATGTGATGCTAGTAGCTTGTTCGCATAAAATTGTTGACCACACATACATATGCTTTAGGCCCGTCTTTGGATACTGAGCGATGTAAAATACATATATATTATTATATTGAACTTGTTGCCCGTGGGACCATCTTGTTGTGATCCCAACAATCCCTTTCTGGCGTGGGGGTGGGCCGAACAATCAATTTACTGTTGTGAACAATTCGGTGCACAGGCCAACTTGGGACGTGAATTCTTAGCCGGGAGGCTCTTATTTGCTTAAGAATCGGACGACCTTAGCGGTCCGATCAAATCGGACGACCCGCGGTTCGGCATGTTGCAAAAATATCGCCGCCACCGCCGGCTTCTACCGCGAGAAACCTAATCTTGTACTACTTTAGTCTGTCAAAGAAAAGCGCGCAACGGTTTCGCAAATAGATAGATCGGTATGAAGAAACCTAGGTTCGCGAGAAAATGGCGAGTCATCCACGGCGATCCATCAAAACCGGCTTCAAACCACGCCCACTAGCTCCGATCTTATCGGCAACCTCCCGGACTCCATTCTCACCACCATCATCTCCCTCCTACCAATCGGCAACGGCGGCGCCGGGGCGCAAGTATTATCTACCGGTGGCGCCCCCATGGCGGGACTCTCCGCTCAACCTGCGACGGCGACATCAAGCTCATCAAGCGCAAGCGCAAGCGCCCGACCTATATTTGGCGTCGTGCGGATCGTATCTCGGATCATCTCCGATCATTGGTCCTTTCCGCCGGTTGTCCCTTGGTTGGCAAAGAATAGATGACATCTATCCGGATCTACAGTGCGGCTTCAATCCCCTAAATCTGATTGTGACGCGTCCGCCTCCTCGAGGCGCCGGCCGCTTTATCTAACGACTCCCTAAGGATCAAGACTTCCCTCACGAGACCAACACCCAGTCTTTTTTTGCGCACTTTGTCCTCACTCATGCACACCCGGGAAAGACTTCCGGTCGGTCACCCATCGCTCCAAGACAAGCACGCTTAACTTTGAAGTTTTTATCGATTCGAAGCTTCGGAAAAGAAGTTGCAACTTGTTGGTATGGTATTCTATCAACCTTATTAAGCCCTCGGGCGGGGTGTCACATACTCACCCCTTAGGAGACCGACGTCCTCGTCGGTCAACCCCAGTCGAGGAACGTCCCTCTTAGCCACGTCCGTGTGTACGCATGCCGGCGCATGTGCCATGTTGTGTGACCACGCGGGTCCACACCGACCATGCGCACCATGCATGCGCAACTAACGACACACGCGGCCGTGAAACCGCAAGGGTCGGCTTTGATACCATTTGTAGCGTCCGCCTCCTCAAGGCGGGCCCGCTTACATCGGCGACTCTCTAAGGATCAAGACTTCCCTCCGCAGACCAACACCGGTCTTTTTTTAGCACTTTGTCCTCACTCATGCACACCGGGAAAAGACTTCCCGGTCGATCACCCATCGCTCCAAGCCAAGCACGCTTAACTTTGGAGTTTTTATCGGTCGGGCTTAGGAAAAGAAGTTGTAACTTGTTGGTATGAGTATTCTATCAACCTTATTAATCCCTGGGCGAGGGTGTCTGCGATAGCCTTGAGCATCTCGAGCTTTGGAGCGCATTCACATATCGGTGTGGGGCCGCCGGCCCAATTTGTTATCCTCCTCCCTTTGCGCTCTCACCATCGCGGATGATAGACTGGACCTAGACTACACCATGAGTTTGCCAAGTTTCCGGTGCTGATTTAGATAGTTTACATTTCTCCAATGTGAAAGAGCTTACCATCCAGGCGCATGGCTATCGGGGACAAAATGCTCCATACGCTTCTCTCCAAATGCCCTATACTACGAGTTTGGTACGTCGAGAAATGTCGGACTTTCTTGCATCCGCATAACTAATTGTACACTTAGGTCATTTGGTCTTTCCGACGAAGATTTATCCGAGTCGAGCAAATTCTCCCGAAAGAAGTGGTGATTGAGGATGCTCCTCTTTTAGAAAAGCTATTCATTGAACGCCACCATTACTCGCCCCCATTCTAATATTGTGCCCCGCCTCTCGGTGAGCGTTCGCATCCAAATGGCTCCAAAGCTTCAGTTCTTGGGGCCCTCGATTCGGCCCTACGACATTCGAGTTTGGTATTTGTAAGGTGTGTAGTTTGTAAGTTCACCATCTTTGTTACTTGATTTACTTTATTATTTATACATTATGTCAAGATACATTATAACCAAAGTTTTGTTTTGCGGATGTCTATACCTCCATGTCGATGGGAACTATTAAAGATTTGGTTGTGTGCATGCCATCTCCCGACATTAATGATATTGTTAGTCTTACGAATTGTTTCCCCTGCCTACAAAAGCTCTATGTGAAGGTAACTAACATTTGGATAAAAAATTTATATGTACCTTACATTCCACATTTAGTTTCTAGCTTATATTGCTTGATGAGATTTCTTTACACGCTCAAATGTAGGCGATATTTCTTGATATTTATGAATTGAATTTGTTTATGTGTAATCCGAATTATGTCTAAATAAAAGTTCATTTAGTCAAATTGTGCAATCGTTGTCACTACGTTTTGCGGGTGTTCAACTCCGGACATTTTTTTTGTTTGTTTCATTTGCGTGTCTCTTTTGAAGGCCCGGGTCAAAAGGGTGAAGTACCATTATGCCCTTGATCATCTTGATTGTCTTCAAAGCCACCTTAAGAAACGAATGCTTGTTAGATTACAAGGGCGGGGAAGAGATGTGGAATTTATCAACTTCTTTATTGAAAACGCCAAAGTTACGGAGAAAATAGAATTTCGAACGGGGGCGTGCCAAATGCGATTATGAATATGTGGATGGACGGACTAAGCGGCCCGAAACTAATGTTTAGCGCTTCTAAGGACATAAAAGTAACATTTTTGCCTTGTGCGGTCTCTTCCTTGACTTTGTGCACATCGGGGATATGCATGATAGGAGTATTGTTGATCTTTATGAGCATGCATTGTGTGTGACCGAGCATTCACGACCCACATGGCTTGTAAAAACTCTTTGTGTCGTATTTTTGTACATTGTCCGAGTTTACAATGGATGGAACTTCTACTCATGAACGTCTAGCTTGTCATCTTTTTCTTTTTGTCATATTTTAATAATTGAGATCTTGACTTCATAAGACTAATGACGTAACTTGTTTGTTTACTACAGGCACTTTCATTTGCACGGTTGATAGTGCGGTTTTATGGTTTATTGAAACTTTCTTTGTCAAGATGATTGCTTGTGGTTTGGAACCGATTTCTTTGTGTACACATCCGTAGTGATTACTTTGGTTGTGTGAAGGCTAGTGTTGTCAATGCATTCTCATGCGTGTCTCGATTGAGCTTTTTCATGGCAAAGAAGCAAGACTGGAATGGAAGGGTCATTCGGAAGATATTTTTTTTCCCCCACACTTTCGAGGAGAAGCACCGCAAAACTGGAGGCTACCTATGCTGAATTTGCAGATGCTTGTGGATTGGATTACAATGAAATGAAGCAAGGCAGAAAGCCTCGTCTTTGTGAGTTTGTGTATGATTAGGAACAGATTTTGTTGGGCTATCCTTCCACATGGAGGATGAATTTGGAGCCCAACAAAGCAACCCAAACCAGCGACAAGCCCGATTAGCGTGCACCGTTGATCTCGGTTGGATTCAACGGTTGAGATTGCTTCTTGGGAAGCATGTATGGGGTAAGGAAAAACCCTAGCCTCCATTCAAGCGAGAAACTATGCCACCTCCGGATCTTGTGGACGACATGCTTCTGTTGCGGCCTTGGGAGGACTGCTCGGCGAGAAGATCCTCCGGTATTTGCATCCAACGGAGGAACAACTTCCAACTTGGAGCCTCGTCGGGTAATGCGCCACGGTTCCAGCGTTACACGGACCGGTATATAGCGGCGAGCATAGCAAATCAATCATCAACGGTATATAGTTGTCGTCACGTGCGTCGCACTCCTCCGCCCCCGCCCCACCCACTGCGATTGTGCGCCACCACCGAGAGAGAGCGGTGTTGAAGTGTGTGGCAAAGCATTATATATATATAATAATATGTCCCACGGTGTTATAACCTACGCTTGCGGAAAACAGCCCAGCTCGTTGTACCACAAGAGAAACGGGCCTAACATGCGAGTCAAATTCAGGCCCAAAGGAAGGGCGGCATGGGAGGACCGAACGGAGGCCCGTTCATCGGATGCAAGCCCGGTAAATTCATCGAATGTACGGTTGCGTGTCAGCATCCATGCGTCTCTAGCGGGGGCGGGCGCTTTGTAAGACCGAGACAAAATACGGACGCGTGCACTGCCGTCTTGCCCAGGCAACTCAGCGACATGTATGCGCAGCGCTTTCGAACACCACGAGACACTGTGGACTACGGCGGCAGCGCCGCGGTAAACATCACGGCGATTCTGAGCCGCGCACTGCGGCGTCTGTTCAGCGATCGTGTCCACAATACTAGCAAGCGGCACAGGGCGGTACGGCGACAAAACGTTTGTAAATGACCACGCAGTCCCGGTAGCGGTTGCGACATCTGAACACACGCTAACACATCTCGTGCGAAACTATCTGTGGCGTCGGTAGTGGGCGAGACATGTCTGAACATCTGATAACACAACTACGAAGAAAAACACTGCATACGCGTCGGTAGGAGGCTGCGACATGTACAGATGTTGGTGTTTCTTACGCACACAGAGAAATCCGCAAGCGCACGGAAATACCGTTGTAGCACTTCACCCGGTGGTAAGCAGGGTATCGTATTTTACACAAGGACGGTCGCGCAGCTGGCTTTTCAGGTCTATGTCAACCTAAGGCAAGGGTTTGTTTTTGAGAGTAGCGAGGTATCTATAGGCTAAGTTTTCCGGGCGGGTGATTCCTAAAGTCTGTTGTCTACTCACCGGACACCGGCCCACTCCCAAATGGGTAGAGTCCGGCAATTGGCTCTCGACCTGACGACGTGGGGGGATTTCAAGGGGCCGGACAAGGCTTGTCACGACCAAGCCGCCTACCCCCTCAACCGTGGGATGCACCGCAAAAGGTAGGTGAGCGCTAGTCCAAACACCACGTTTGCACTATTGGTCCACAGTTCTTGATGTTGGCCAAGGTTCCCGGTCAAAGAGTTCCTTCACCAAGAACTAACGCTCTTAATGAGACAATCTACCAATCCCGCAAGTCTACAACAGCTAAGAAATATACGAAGGAAATTAAGTAGCTGCAAGATAATCACAAGACTCCTTACCAAAGTGTAAGTAGCTTGCGAGAGGTACAAGCCAAGGGCGGGTACCGACAAGTCCCAAGACTCCGTCCCTCCTAGGAACCGCGGAACACCGAGGGCGAACCGGCAACTCCGGGTAGAAAGAACAAAGCTTCTTTCTAGCCTTTCCCTCTCTCACTCTCTAGAATTAGAAGATAGAATAGAAGAAGTAGAAGAAGAAGATCTAATTCAACTCTCTTGCACAAGTGGACTGGTTTCTCCTTTTGAATTGTTGTCTAGAGAGGTGAAGGAGGGAGCTATTTATACACAAAGGGGAGGGGCCTAAGTGCTAAAAACACCCAAACCGTCCTAGGAAAACCTTCCATATGCGCCAAACCGACCATCCAACGTCGGTTTCATCGGTTTTGGAAGGTAACAAACCGCCTCCCGAAGGCTGGGCCGAACGCCTCGGCCGAGGTGCGCCGCACCTGACGGTGGTGCGTGGCGCGCCCTACGGGGTCGGCCTTGCGGCTCGGCCGGCGGTTTGGGCTTCCTTGTTTCGAAAAGTTGTAAGGTGGTCTTGGCCCGGCCGGTTTTGGCGTTTTGTCCCGATTCTTGTTTGGGCTTGCCATTTGCTCCTTTGGGCCTTTTTCTATTTGTTGATTTTATTTCTTTTTTTTGTCTTTTTTGGTCCAAAGTGATCATCCTAGAGTTTGTACCTGCAAGTCCAAATAAACACCAAAACTTTAGAATATGTTAGTTGAAATCCCTATTTCTAGGTTGTTTTTTTTGGTGTTGTGTTGACGATATTTAATTTGTCGTTTGGTTCACCGTCAACAAACTCCCCACACTTAGCCCCTTTACTCGATCCTCGGTGAAGGCACGAGGACTAAAGTGGTTCAATCTCCAAGATGTAAGCTTGCATACAGGTTATTCCAAGCCTTACCTTTTGTGAGCATTCATGGTGGCTACCAAGCTGTCTTAGAACAATTGAGCAATGGAATAGTATGAACTTCTATCTTCTTGCTACTACTCATGCGCAAAAGACTTGGTGAGTTTTGAATTTTTGAAAGAAATGGCATTGCTCTTTATGGTATTGACTCTCACAAAGTCACTCTTATTTGAATTTTCCTCTCAAAGCACTCTTGTTTAATTCACTCTCACTCATCCTATTTTGCGGTGTTTTGTGGACCTTTTGAATGGAGTGATGCATACATACCTCTGCATATTTTTGTCGGGTCAAGCTGCGGATCGTTGGAAAGAGGTGCCATACCCTTAGATCGAAACGTGCAAAAGTGTGTGGAAAAATATTGATGATATATATTTTCTTTACGATTACTCCTTGACTTATGATCCTATCCCCTTCTTTTTTGTATGCTTCGAGGAGAGATACTGAGGCTATTATCATCATTTTTTTAGGCTGGAGATGTGGGCTCTACTCGCCCTCGGACACGTGTCCATTATTCATCTCTC
>JADLZK010004695.1:0-16570 GCA_015847255.1 Hyparrhenia diplandra | reverse complement strand
AGAATGCCTTGAATGATTTGTCCTTGAAATGCGATCCTCCGTCCACTGATCACCATGCGTGGCGTTCGAAACGGGGAAGATGATTTCATGGAACATCTTGCGTCGCGTGCTTGCCATCGCCCGGCTCGCATGGTAGTGCCTCTACCCACTTGACACGTAGTCCACTTTGCCACCGGGATGTACTCGCAATCATGGGACTTCTGGAATGGCCCCATGTAGTCAATGCCCCACACATCAAATATTTCTATTTGAAGGTTGTAATGCGAGGGGCATTGCATCACGAAGCTGTGATGTTCCCGGTCTTAGGCGGTTGTAGCATCTTCGATGAACTCTTTCGTGTCGTCGTACATCGTCGACGGAAAAGAATCCATCGCCAAATTTTTGGCTTGTGTGCGGAATACTCCTAGATGTCCGGCGTAGGGAGATGCATGACATTTTTGATGATGCATTCCTTCCTCCCTTGGTACGCATCTTCTCGGCAAGCCCGCACACACCCCCAGATATGGGTCATCCCACAGGTGCCGCCTGCTCTCCATTTGGAGTTTCCGCTTGTTCTCCCCAGGTGGTACATACCCTGCAACCATGTAATTCACAATGTTTGCGTACCATGGGTTGAAGTGCGACACCTTGAGTAGCATGTCGTCGCGCAGGTAGTCGTTGATTGGTAGTTCCTGCATGTTAGTTACGCATACGCGACAAATGATCCAAGCGTATTTTCTACTCCCTTTTTATCTTTTATCTCTATGTCAAATTCTTGGAGTAGGAGAATCCGGCGGATCAAGCGAGGTTTCGCATCCTTTTTGGTAAGAAGATACTTAAGGGCGGCATGGTCTATGTAGATGATTATTTTTGCGCCCACTAAGTAGGATCGAAACTTCTCGATAGCAAAGACTACTGCCAGGAGTTCTTTTTTCGTCGTAGCGTAATTAAAATTTGGGCTCTGTCGGAGTTTTTGCTAGCATATGCGATGGCATCTTTGCTTTTGTCCTTGGTTTGGCCTAAGACCGCACCAACAAATAGTCGCTAGCATCGCACATGATTTCAAATGGCAACGACCAATCCGGGGTTGGATGATCGGAGCCGAGATGAGTGCTTTCTTCAGGGTTTCGAAAGCGTGTAAGCACTCATCTGTGAAGTCAAAGGGTACGTCCTTGGCTAGCAGGGGCCGTAAGGGGTCTAGCGATTTGTGAGAAGTCTTTTATAAATCTTCTATAGAACCTGCGTGACCTAGGAAACTACGGATCCCTTTGACATTCATTGGGGGTGGTAGCTTTTCGATAACGTCTATTTTGGCTTTGTCTACCTCTATCCCCCCCTCGGACACGAGGTGCCCGAGAACGATGCCTTCTCGGACCATAAAGTGGCACTTTTCCCAATTCGAGCACCGGGTCCTTTTCTTAGCATCGCCGCAAGACCGGTCTAGGTTCTTCCTCGTAACTTTCGAAAGTCTTACCATAGACGGAGAAGTCGTCCATGAAGACCTCCATGATTTCTTCGATCATGTAATAGAGAAGATAGACATCATGCACCCGAAAAAAAGCGGTGCATTACACATTAAAAAGACATTCTATGGTAGGCATAGGTTCCGTATGGGCATGTGAACGTGGTCTTGCTCCGGTCATCGGGGTGGATCGGGATCCGGTGGTAGCGAATACCCGCCAAGGAAGCGAAGAAAGAATGTTTGGCTAACCGCTCCAACATTTCATCAATAAAGGGCAGCGGCGAAGTGATCTTTTTTTTGTTGCCTTGTTAAGTTTTCTATAATCAATACACATTCTCCACCCTCAGGACTTGTCTTTGTGGAATGAGTTCGTTTTAGCGTTCTCAACGATTTGTCATTCCTCCCTTTTTAGGGACCACTTGACCGGGCTAACCCAATCACTGTGGTGCGGGATAGATAATCCCTGGCGTGAAGAAGCTTGAGAACTTCCTTCTTCACGACTTCACGCATCGCATTATTGAGCCTGCGCTGGGGTTCGCATGATGGGGTACTGGGGGTCAATAGGGATGCGATGTGTGCAAAGTGCCTGGCTTACCCCTTTTTAGATCTTGAATTGAATACCCAAAGACCGTTACGTGTTTCTCTAAGACGGCTATTAGGCGGGTAGTTTCCTGTTCACTAAGCTTATCGCTTATGATGACAGGAGCTTGTGAATCGCCGTTTAGGAAGACATAGCGTAGGCCTGGGGGTAGGGGTTTAAGCTCAACTGGAGGCCGAGTCAGCTCTTCCTCTTTGGGAAGTTCTATGAGTTCCCCCGATCGCCCTCTTCTTCAATGAAGAATTGGGCATCTTTTTCTAGGTCCTGTTTTTGGGTTCTCATATAGCATAACTCCCATGACCTCCTCGGGCGTGTCGTACTCAAGGAAGGGTTCATTCGCATCGAGTTTTTAGCTCGAGTAACGGGATAGAAAACTTTTTTTCTTCCCGAGTTTGACATCTAAATCCCGAATATTGATAGATCAAGAATCTTCTCCAAGGGATGCCCGATCGGGATGTCGAAGTCTTGTATATCAAAAATATGAAAATCCGAGACAATTTGACATCCTTGTGTTGGAAGATTTGTTCATGTATAACTTCATGGCTTTCAATGGTGATGCGTGGTGCTATGCGCCAAGGTCCGTGCTTGTGGGGTCCTAATGGCTTCTTCGTCACAAGTTTGTGCAAAGGTTTTGGACATTATGTTTACCCCCACAGTAGGGTTATACATGACTTCCACCCGTTTCCACGATATTTGCAATGGTTTGATGTAGAGGGCCACTTATCGAATTTCTTCGAAGGGGTCCTTCCTCTCTCGCAACCATTCCATGCTCATTATAGGCTGTTAGCTCCTTAGTAGACTCCTGGAGAAAGAATTTATCCAGGGGTTGTTCAGGGCTAGCCGGGATAGGTGGTTTCTTCCATTGTTCGTACTTCGAGGTGTCACCGAATTGATCAGTTAAAGTCAACCTCGAAGAACGGGAGATCCGTGCATGCGGTCTCCTTGTGTTTTGGTTCAGGCGAGGGTCTCTCTATAGGTTTAAACGGGTTCGGCGTTAAGAGACTTCCTCCGGTTTTACGCTTGGGTTCTACTCGGATGGGTTCTAGCGGAGGAGTATTCTCAAGAATACGGTTTAGGAGAGCTTCTCCTTCCGTTGTGGTTTTGTGGGAAAATGACCCTCCGGCAGCTAAATCAAGCAGCAGGGTAGTTGCCCTATCCAATCCTAGCCGTCTTGCCGTAAAAGCACGTGGTTTGGTATGGACAGTGCGGGCGGGATCGTGTAAGCGTGGTAAACGGTCCCCGGGCTGCACCTAAGGTTTCACCCTCTATTTGTCGGAAGTTGAGTATCTCTTGTCGCAGGGGCGCGATTCTCGGATATAGGGTAGAACGCTACACGCACTGCTGTTTCGCAGTTCTTCCCATTCTCCGTTTACCGACCCTACGTTATGGGCGTACCATTGAGTCGCCCTCTCGGTGAGAGAGAAGAACGGAAACAACTTCCACTTCGGCGTGTTGTGTGTCATGCCGCAATTGTCGGGCGACCCGCGTAGGCTGCTCAAACTCCCGTAAGTGATGATAGGGGTTTTCATATTCCGAGCCCGAAAAGGCTTGGGCCCGAACCATGGCTATAAAGCCGGGCGGAGCTCATACTCTGGTTTGATTGGCTTCGCAGATTGGCGTGGTTCTACGAGCTCGCCCTTAGGAGCGGGCCGGGATTTGTAGGGTAGGTTGCTCCATGAGTAACAGGGACTCTTTTTGGTATTTTTGTTTAAAAGGATACTACCGGTCCACAATCGACTAGGCTCGAGATATAACTACGACAAAACGTCCCACGGCAACGGCGCCCGAAATGCTTGTTGGTGTTTCTTACGCACCGCGAGAGAAATCATAGCGCACGGAAATACCGTTGTAGCACTTCACCCGGTGGTAGCGGTGGTATCGTATTTTACACAAGGACGGTCGCAGACAACAAGCTTTTTTGGTCCGTGTCAACCTAAGGCAAGGGTTTGTTTTCTAAGAGTAGCGAGGTATCCAGTAGGCTAAGTTTTCGGCAAAGGATTTCTAAAGTCCATTGTCTACTCACTTTGGGCACCGGCCAATCGCCGCTGAGCGCGAGTCCGGCAATTAGCTCTACGACACGCCCCGAACGTGGGGATTTCAAAGGGGACGGACAAGGCTTGTCACGACCAAGCCGCCTACCCCCCAACCGTGGGATGCACCGCAAAAGGTAGGTGAACGCTAGTCCAAACACCACGTTTGCACTATTGGTCACGGTTCTTGATGTTGGCCAAGGTTCCCGGTCAAAGAGTTCCTTCACCAAGAACTAACACTCTTAACGAGACAATCTACCAATCCCGCAAGTCTACAACAGCTAAGAAATATACGAAGGAAATTAAGTAGCTGCAAGATAATCACAAGACTCCTTACCAAAGTGTAAGTAGCTTGCAGAGGTACAAGCCCAAGCGGGTGCCGACAAGTCCGTACTCCGTCCTCCTAGGAACCGCGGAACACCGAGGGGCGAACCCAAGAACTCCGGGTAGAAAGAACAAAGCTTCTTTCTAGCTTTTCCCTCTCTCACTCTCTAGAATTAGAAGATAGAAGAAGTAGAAGAAGAAGAAGAGGATCTAATTCTACTCTCTTGCACAAGTGGACTGGTTTCTCCTTGGAATTGTTGTGTAGAGAGGTGAAGGAGGGAGCTATTTATACACAAGGGGGAGGGGCCTAAGTGCTAAAAACACCAAAACCGACCTAGGAAAACCTTCCATATCCGCCAAACCGACCATCCAACGTCGGTAGTGTCCGTTTTGGAAGGTAACAAACCACCTCAGCCAGGGTGCGGCCGCACCGGGTGGTGTCTTGCGCACACCCTCGGGGGCGGCGGCTCGGGCTTCGGCAGTCTGGGCCTCCCTTGCCGTGAAAAGTTATGCAGTGGTCTTGGCCCCGCCTGGTTTTGTCGTTTTGTTCGATTCTTGTTTGGGCTTGCCATTTGCTTCTTTGGGCCTTTTTCTATTTATTGGTTTTATTTCTTTTCTTTGTATTTTTGGCCCAAAGTGATCATTCTTGAGTTGGTACCTGCAAGTCCAAATAAACACCAAAACTTTGGAATATGTTAGTTGAAATCCCTATTTCTAGGTTGTTTTGGTGTAGGTTGACGGTATTTAATTTGCGGTTGGTTACCGTCAACGAGAGGAGGAGGCAGCCGTATACATCTATTCTATCAATGTGAACTCTCAGACTTTTTCTCTCCTCTCATTAATTTGGCCACACACAAAACCTTCCTGTCAGATCCTGTTTGAAGACTTTGACTTACAACACTCCCCCTTGGCCAAATTATATGCTATGTATATGCCTCGTTAAAAACTCCGCCCAAAAACCCAGTGGGAAAAAAGGGTAGGAGAAAAGAGTACATAACATGCATCTCTCTTATATTGCACCTGTTGCCTCGCTAAAACCTTGCATGAGAAAACCTAGTGGCAAAAACTCATGAAGGGAAAAAGAGTACAACAGTTGTTCTTTGGTTCAAGTCTTCAGGACTAACCGATGCAACTTAATTTGGTCTTCAGGACCAACTGTGACCTTCGTCATCTCAATCCTTTTATGGGCTTTGACTCATAATATGCCCCCTTGGGTGATTCGCGGTTGTGTGCATGCCTCGTCAAAAACTCCCCCAAAAACCCAGTGGGAAAAATGGTAGGAGAAAAGAGTACATTACACACGCCCAAGCTGTGTTGCACCTGTTGCCTCGTTAAAAACCTTGCATGAGAAAACCTAGTGGGAAAAACTCATCAAGGAAAAAAGAGTACAACAGCCGATCTTCAGGATCAGGTCTTTAGAACTAACATGCACTCTTTAGTTCTTCAGGACCACAGTTGTGGACTATGATTCTGGGAGGCTTCTCCCCCTAAACCATGCAACCCTCTCAGTCATCTCATGCCTTTTCCACATATACTGTAGAAGCTAGAGGCTGGCAGAGATTTTGTGAACAAATCTACTAGATTTTACACAACTGAGTTTGTAGGATATTCATGTCCCCGCTCTTCTAGAGCTCATGGGGGTAAAAGAATTTTGGAGCAATATTGCCCTTAACATAGTCCTTATGCATGTGTGCAACACAAGTAGTGTTATCTTTATAGACAACGGTGGGGGAGCTATCAAAGATCAAGCCACATGACTTCTGGATGTGGCTAATCATCCATTTGAGCCAAACACATTCTCGTGTGGCTTCATATAGGGCAACTATCTCTTAGTGGTTGGATGATGCGCAACCGAGGTCTGCTTCATAGACTGCCATAAAAATGGTTGCACTAACAGTCTGGGAACTGGCATTATGCGGGTCAGACATATATCCAGTATCCACATATCCCCCATGGTTAGGACTTGGTTCTTCAGGAACCATCAACCAAGGTTTTGGGTACTCTGTAGGTACCTCAGGATAGTGTTAACGCCAACCCAATATCTTTTGTCTAGGGTAGCACTATACCTTGCCAATTTCATTTACTGCGAATGCAATATTAGACCTTATGCAGTTCGCTAGGTACACTGGTGCTCCAATGTCACTCAAGTAGGGAGCTTCAGGTCCCTAACATTTTCTCATTGTAACCCTTAGTCTAAATGGGACCGATCCACTTCTGGGGATTGTCTACCATGGAGGCTTTTAGAGGGACGCATATGCCCAAATTTCTTAAGCCCTCTATATAGACCGATGTATAAACACTCCTTCGGGGAGGTGCTCGAGCCGGCTCAAGCGGGGGATTTGGTTTTACCCAAGTCCTTCATCGTTGTTTGTGTAATCCTTCTTCGGGAGGACATTACACAAATGGTTTAATCACATCCTTTTCGGATCATTCAACCCATACTATGGCCGCTTCAGGGTGACATTATTTTTCGATTCGGTCCGGGATCTTGAGTCCTTCAAGGACTCTGGGATCTCCGAATCAAGTGACCCATATAAGTATGTGGCCACAATATTTGCCAACTGCCTTTTATTTAAATTCAAGTCATTAGGCGCCATAAATATAAGTATCGAACGTCTTTGCCACTCATAATAGGAGAGCAAATTTCATCATAAATCATGATGGGTCTCTGGGGAACCCTTATGCCACTTGCTTCGCTTTGTGCCATGTTTATTCCTCATCGGGAGGAAGACCCATTTGCATCCTTCGGGGGATGATTTGTAGAGGTATTGGGACTTCGGGCCCGAGAACCTCTCTTTTCATAAAGCGAGCACAACTTTACCTCAATTGTTGCTTTCCATTTGTCCCATTCTAAGTGTTTCCAGCACTGCCATGGACTTTGGCTTTGGATCCAGAGCAATTCCGAGGCAATATATTTGTTGACAATAGTGGTCTTTCAAATAAATGACTCTCCTGATCCCACATATTTAGTGGCGATCTCCTCATGATCATCCTCCAACTCATCGTGATTTCCCATAACAATTGAGTTGGGGCGTTCTGATCCACCAATGCGATATTGAGCGCCGCCGTGGTGGTTTCCATCTTTGGGATGGGGGGCCTTCGGGGACCAACTCGACTTCAGGTCGAGCCACCACTTCGGGGGTGTTCTCAACATCGAGGTTGAGCTTCTTCAACTAATTCCTTAAGTGATGCAAGCGGCTCAAGGCCTTGTCTATGCGGACGTCTCCACTGACACTTGTCCGAGAACCCGGAGGTCTCCCCCTCAACCTAGGATCAGATGGAGACAACCGAGTTGGTAACCTTCTGGGCTACCTATACTCTCTCCGACGCACTTTTGCGCAGTAAATGCGGCCTTATCACTTCTATAATTAGTGAAGGTATTTATCGGCTCATTTGCAACCTTTTGCAAATGCATAGTCCTCTGAACTTCTAGTTCAGATTGACCAGTGCGTGAGTTCAAGGAATGAATTCCACCATTCCATTTTATGCAATTTCCTGCATTCTTCTGGATGCCAATCTCCCCCTAATGCTGGGAAATGCAACCAATGTAATTGAGCCCTATGAAGATCCCAAATCATAGGCTCATCTATCCCAACTTTTGGTGGGATCTTTTTGGTGTACGCTGATGTGGAGGTACTGGCACACATACCGCATACGCAGATGGGAAATACTTTATTCGTTCCTACGCACTATCTATAAGCAGGGGGGTATATGCAGTTGGCTTGAGACTTTGGGGATTCTAGAATATAGTGTAAAAACCAACGACATTCATAACTTGTGAAAAATATTGCAAATGCTCTTCAGGAGCACGCATGACCATTCAGCATGTTGCAAATGCTCTTTAGGAGCATGAATGATCAAATTCTACTGGTACATTCGGACATTGCATTATGACTAACATGATATCTTAGGGATATCAAAGTCATGATTGAGGTCATCCTCACATATGTCCATTTGGACATCTTCACCACTTCGATTGTGTCGACAAGCATGTTGTCACATTCCGAGCTTCAGGCTCAGTGGTGAAGTGAGGATTATGTTTACTCTTCTTGTCTTTGCTTCCGGAAGGACTTTGGTAGAGCTCAACTAGGTGTTTTGGGGCATGGCCAATGCGGGACTAATATCCCGTGCCTCCACATCTACCTATGACCTTCTCAAATTCGCTTTTACTCCTAGGCTTTTTCTTGGCCTCCGAAGATGGCAGCTCCTTTTCCCTTCCATTATCCCTTTCCACGGCCATTGCGGTTGCGAGAAGTCTCAGCAACACGGGCGTGTGCTTCAGGCACAACCTTGACATTAGTATGCCATGCGGGAACAATCGTTCGATTCTATTGTTCGCAATCAATAGTACTATTATTGTAGTACTATGTTATTGGGATGGAGGGTAGGAAGAGCTTCTCGATCATATCATTGTTAGTGATCTTCCCGTCACATAACACGTGCTCGTTAGAATCCTTTGTGAAGCAAAGTTGTCTGTTACCTTAGACATACGATCTTAGAAGCGTAAAAGGCGATCCAATCCTATTGTCTTGTTGGAGAGCACAACCAAGTTCCGCTAGTTGAAGCAATCCTTTAGGGACTACCATACAACTAGTGGATCATCCCCTAAGATATACTCAGACTTCAGGTCTAGGTGTAAATGGTGTTGCAGAGAGTGCAACGCCTTTGCTTTATCAAGATTTGCAGCTTACCCTTGCTAGCTTCGGGCTAAGCAATAGTGATCGAGGCACATGCCGTCGAGCTTAATCTCGACGTTAATTGCCCAGTGAGGTAGTTCTTGCCATCCACGGCAAGCCTAGCGAATTCCTTTTTCACAATGTTCGACACACCTACATAATCAATGCGCAGCTAGTGAATGTCGGTTATGTGTAATCTTCGGGGATTATGACCGTGTGTAATCTTCGAGGATTACATTCACATGCATCCCATGCATCAGATTTCCCCAAATGTCTCACACATATAATCTTCAGGATTATATGCGGTTCATAAGAAATATAGTCTTGCATAAAATAAATCTAAAGGATTTAAGTAAATGCAAGATAGTAAATTGCAACAAATAAATAAAGTAATGCATATAGTAATATAAAGTTGCAATAAATAACCATGCCATGTGAGGGCTCCAAGCCTCGATAATTTCTGCGGGCTTTAGGCCGCATTGATTTCTACAGGCTTCAGGCCGCGTAGTGGCATGACGTGGTGAGCCTCAGGTCACCATGATTTTACGAACTTCGTCAGATATCATGTCGTCGGGTAATTTTCGGGATTACTTTGCGACTAATTAAGAAATAGAGACATCAATATAAACTGCAATAATTAAATCTGTAGGATTTAAATGCGGTAAAGTAAATTGCAGTAAGTAAAGAAATAATAATAATCACAGAAATAATAGAGCAGATAAAATATAGTGGTCTTCAAGCCACTCATACTTCGCGGACTTCGGGCCGCGTATTTAGTGGTTGCTGTCGTGCGGCCTGTATCTGCGTGTGCGACTTCTGGTCGCAAATGCATTCAGGCTGCACATATACGTGATGCAGCTCACGTATTAGTGAGTCTAGCAACTGCACTTTATCGAGGGTCATGGATTTATATGCAAGTTTATACGAACTTCTGGTCGTACTGCTCAGTGGACTTCGGGCCACTAGAGCATCCAACATGCAAAGTGACTCCAGGTCACTATTGGCCTGATTTAAGTGGAGCTCGTACGATTTAAGTCACACACCTGCTAGCCATTCAATATATTACGACCTTGGATAGATGCTACCGTGTGGCAGGTCTGAAGGACATGCGTGTCATGCATGCCTTACCCTCAAAAGCTGAACTTATGACTAGCCCTGGAATAGCAGCAGCACATGCACATTTGTCCAAGCTTCAGGCCTTGAATGGACAGCGTCCACTGGCCACATTGCTACACATGGCACTGCATGCATGCACATTTACTGTAGAAGCTTTGAACGGGTAGCGGCTTCTGGCCAGTTCTGCACAGACGGACAAGGGACTGCTCTTGGTATTCGAGCGCCTGTTAGCTGCGCAGTGGCTCCAAGCCTCCACGGCCAGACCACGGACCAGCAAGCAAAGCAACGGGGACTGCGGCATGCAACACATCGGATGTCGCAACGACACATGGGGCCCATGGCAGGGACCACACGGCAGCAGCACTCCAGCAGTCCCGCAGCATACTTATCCCTTGATTGGGCTCACCGAGTCACCGGTCAGTGGCTAGCCGATAAGCAACGAGGGCCGAGCTGCCAGTTGTTGCGCACAGCAACAACTTTTCCCGCTGCCTACTGCGGCGATACATGTTGCATGCATGCATGCATGCGCCGTGCCATGCCGGCCTCGATGCTATGCTCGCTTCGTGCAACGTATCATCGCCCCTGCACAGAGCAACTATTCGTGCATTTATTCATGCATCAAATAGACAAGCAAGCAAGCGCTGTGGTGGCGGAGCCAGAGCGCTTGTGCGCTCGCGCGTTGGAGCGGCGGCCGGGCCTGGGGCACCGCGCCTCGCGCTGCAGCAACGGCCTGGGTTTGCCGGATATGAGCCATGGCGCTGCAGCAACAGCCACAACGCTGTATTTATTTCTTTTGCTCTCGTGGAGGAGCCGGTCGGGGCTGCTCGTCCTTGCGCGGTGGGAGGTCGCGCCGAGCAATGTCACACGCCCGCGCCAGGGCTGCGCCTGCCGGGGCCGCATGCCGGGAGCCTGCGGCGCCCGCGCGTGCTCGGTCAGGTCATGCCGGCGGCACCATGCCGGGGCCGCGCCAGGGGGCCAACGGCGGCCGTGTCCGTGCCCGCGGGTTGCTTGCCAGATCAGTGCAGAGCCCGCACGGCCTGCAGGGCCGGCGGCTGGTGGGCGGCCGTACGTCCGGCGGCCGCACCTATGGTGTGCCATGGCCTTCCAGGGCCGTGCTGTGGCGGGGCCCACGCATGCAGCTAGCTGTAGTGGCAACTAGGTCCGGCCTGGGCTCGCCGGATATGAGCCATGGCGGTCCGATCTGCTCGTCTGTCGGAGTATGCCCGATCTATTCGTCTTCAGGACGAAGGTGAGTATTTCGTGCGTGTCTGTAGGGACAGCGGTGGCACCTTCGGGGCTGTTTTGGCGGCGAGGCGAGCCGTTCTTGCATCGCCGGCGGAGGCAAGCTGTCCTTACACCGCTACGGTTGAAGAGCAACGGCGGCAGCTGCCATGGTGTTGCTTTCTTTCGGACAAAGCGTAATACAAGAACAAGGATGGTATGCAAAGCTGATTTCTCACCTTCTTACCCTTTTAGCTCGATTAGAACTCCGTCTTGATAACGTGTTAAGAAATCAAATTCTTTGCACACTAGGACATGGAACACAAGCACGAGTTGAACACATAATGGAGAGGAGTGAGAGCTCTGTATATTGCATTCTTTCTCTTGATCTTCATACAATGAAGGTGGCCTCCTATTTATAGAGAGGAGGCAACCGTATACATCTATTCTATCAATGTGAACTCTCATACTTTTTCTCTCCTCTCATTAATTTGGCCACACACAAAGTCTTCCTTTCGCATCCTGTTTTGAAGACTTTGACTTACAACAATAGGCACAAAAAAGAAGGCACCCGTCATTTCACAAAAACCTTAGCTCGCGCCTCACCGCAACCAAAGTCATGTAGGCCGTGAAATCCATCGGTGTATAGCCTCAGTTTTTTACTTTGTAGCAAGTATCCTCACCGGTGGCACAAAACAACACAACAAAGATTGTTGGAATCTCGTGGTAACCATGAAAGAGTGGCTGCCCATACCCAACCTTGAAAGCAACCATAATCATTGCTAGGCTTTGCAAATATCCCAAGCTTGGGTATGGACGTAAGCCACACTTTGATGATCAACATGAATACATAAAAGAAGACAAGAAATAGTGGCCACCTCGGATACCCTAAGTTTCCATCATAGGCCCGATTCCCACAATAGTAAATGGGCCTCGGCTAGAAATAAAGGTCACAGAGGCCATGAAATCGTGGACACATCCATACTCCACTAGTAGCAAAGGAATAGAGGGGTCGCTGCTAGAGTATGGATGTGTCGATGGACTTGATGAACTACATGAAAAAGAAGCACATCTTGTTTGCATCATCGGCCCAAACCAAAGAACTAACTCAGACTAAAAAATATTCACAGGACAAGAAAGAAGAGCCTCAACTTGCGTTTGCATTTAGTACTATCACTGGTGGCACAAATAATGCAACTAAAAAAAGTAGAATGGTCGTGGTAACCATGGAACCTTGACTGCGTCCAAACCAAAGCATGACTAATGTAAACATTTGCTACGTTTGCGAGATGACTCAACTTAGGAATGGACGTCGGGCCATGGTTTGATGATAAACACGAGAACAATAATATAATAGCCACCTCGGTTGTACTAAATTTGCATCATAGGCTACCCGGTGAATTCATAGTGGGTAGGTCAAGCACACCATGCATGTGTAGTTGAAGCTTTCTAGTTTCTTTGGAACGAAATCAAGGACCTCAAGACCCGCAAGCGGATGATAGGTTTCAAAACATGTTAGGGGTGTTTGGTAGGGTGACCGTTAGCCTCAACATTTAAATATTTTCACTTTGATCTAGCCGTAAGCATCATTGGTGGCTCAATCAAGAGGCAACATGGAAAATAGAAGTCATGGAGGTCATGAAATCCATGGAAACATCCATACTAAACCAACAACACAAGAAAGAAGGGGTCGCAAATTTGGTTTGGTATGGAAGTTTAGTGTGGACTCAATGAACTACATGAAGGAACAAACACATTTGGAGCCACCTCGGCGACATGAGTTTGCATCATCGACCTAGCCGAAATATAATCCCCCAACGTAAACCGCAAAGACGACCGCTTGATTCAACAAGCCTCCCAAAGGCACACCAACAACAACAGATATCGTGCCACGACAAGCGTAGATTAAGGCAAGAAAACCTTAAATCGGGACACAAACAAAATAGATCGGGCTAATATACTTCCCCAATGTAATGCATTGCATGTCCGCTTGTTTCAACAAGCCTCTCGGGGCACACACCAACATCATAGATCGAGCCACAACAAGCGTAGATCAATGCAAGAAAACCATGAATCGGGACACAAACAAAATAGATCGGGCTTGGTGGAGAACCGGATCCATCGAGTACCGCATGCAAAAGAAGACATGTTAAGAGGGGGGGAGTCAAGATGCAATCTCACCTTAGCGTGCTTTCGAAGGGAAGCACAACCAACCAAAGAAGGAGCACCAAGAACGAAGAAGAAGAAGCGGCGCGCCTCAAACCCACGGAATCGATTACCGGTCGTGGACGCCATGAGTCCCATCAAGGAAGGAGGACGTAGATCCGCGAAGGGGGGACGGAGAAGAAATCCGTCGTCGTGAAACCCGACCACGCCGCACACCACCTCCTCAAACCCTAGACCAAAGACGGCTTCAACCCCACAAGGTCGATGGATGAGGACGCGCAGTCCCATCGTGGAAGGAAGACGCCGACCGCGAACGGGGACGGGAGGGAAGACGCCGCGCGAACCCGACAACGCCAAGACACCACCTCCTCAAACCCTAGCTCAAAGACCGTGTCGGCGGCCTCGCTTGGTGAAAGGTCGTAATGGCTAGAGGGGGGATGAATAGCCTATAAAAATTTCTTCAACAACACTTAAGCAACACCGTTAGACAAAAAGATGGCGAAGCGTAACAAAGCGATGCTCAAACTATCTAGGCAAGCCACCTAGCAATTCTAAAGTCTCTAATAACACACAAAGACTAAGTTGCTAATTTACTCCTAGGTGAACAAGCAATTCTATCAAAAGTAGCTACTCAAGCTAGCTAAGCTAACAATCTACACAAGGCAAAACTATGTAAGAAAAGCGTAGAAGTGCTAGGATACAATACCGTCGGTGTAGGGTGGAGGGTAGTGGCCAATCACCGATGTCAATGAAATCTCTAACGAGCAAAGCACACTTGACACGATGATTTTTACCGAGGTTCACGTGCTTTGCTGGCACGCTTATTACCCCCATTGTGACGATACACCCACTTGATGATTCACAAGCTTAATGACCGGGTGCCAAATCCTATGGTGGGAGCTCAATGAATCACCCACAAGAGGGATCCACAAGCCACGAGCAATCCACTAGTGATGACTTTCGTGAATCTCCCACGTGGAAAGGCTCAACCCTCATAAGTCCACCGATGTGGCCTCGAACAATCACCAATCGAGCTCAACACCACCATGAACTCCAAGCCGCTGAGGAACCAAGCAAATTCCCAAGAGAAACAAGAATCCCGAAGAACAAGTGCCTCTAGATGCAATCAACAAGCAATGCACTTGATTCTCACTCAATCTCACCAAAGATCGAAGTTAGGCAAGAGAGATGAGTGGAGGGGAGTTTTCTTATCTCACAAGAGAGTTAGAATGATCAAATGTGCAAGAAAGAGCTCATGTAACCGGCCACACATGTATATATATAGGCTCCCAACCAAAATAGATCCATTAGGGACATCCGTGAATCTACTTTGAAAAAAAAAAAAGAGAAATGATATGGGCTATGCTAAAAAAAAATGAGAAAAATGGACAAGTGTCCGAGGGCGATAGAGCCCACATCTCTAAAAAAAAAAAAAAAAAAAAAGAGAGGAAATAAAAGACAAAAAGTCTAGGCTAGTAGAGCCCACCTCTCCAAATATATATATATATATATATATATATATATATATATATATATATATATATATATATATATATATATATATATATATATAGCAATAAAGCCCATACTTTCTCGAAAAATAAATATTATCTAACTAAATAAATCCAGGATAAGAAAGTTGATCAAAAAAAGACGAATGATAAGTATTTTACTTGTATAACCGCTTCTATCCGCAACCGCCAAGACTTTGAGAAAAGCTAGAAAGCCCCGCTTCGATGAAAGGTAATAAAGGGTGGGAAAAAAGATGTGCCATTTTATTCAAACTCTAGTAAAAATCTTATTAACCCTCGCACTTGAAAAATGTAATCGCATAGTAGCAACTCCCGATCAACAACCAAGTACTTATCTCTTTTTGCTCGAGGACGCCAAGAAAGGGTAAGCTTGGGGAGTTTGTTGACTGGTAACCAACCACATATTTTTCCCCTCCAACTTACTACCATAAAGGGAGTAAAACTATACCTTTTTATACTTATATGCATTTATCACTAATAAAATTCCACTTGTAGTGTCTAGTATTTTATTTTGCAGATTTATAATAAAAGCAAGTGGAAAATCGACCAAAAAGTACGCCATCCCGGAAAGCGCATTATTGCAAAACACAAGCCGGGGAGCAAATCAACCCGAAACATCAAAATTGGGCGAGCCAAGCCCGGCCCACAACTTTTCAAGTCGAAAGACGACACCCCCACCAACACCCGGCCACGCCGAGCCTGTGGGGTGCGCCGCTGACTGACCACGATGCGGCGCACCACTCCTGGCCCGGTTCTCGCCCGCCTCGGGGAGGCGGTTCGTGCACACGCCAAATGGGGATTCCCCGCCATGGGATGGTCGGTTTGTTCGGATTAGGAAGGTTTACCGTGCCTGGTTTTTGGTGTAAATTAGCACTTAGGCCCCTCCTCAAGTGTATAAGTAGTCCCCCTCTCTCCCTCTCTCAACACACACCACTTGGGAGTCCAAAAAATCAGCAATCTTCCTCTCTACCACCTCTACCTCTCTCTCTTCTTCTACTTCTTCTTCTTTCTTCTTCTTAGTTCTTGGTTAGTACTTGGAGTAGAAGAGCTACAAGGAGGGCTTGTCTCTCCTAGAAGAAAGTGCCTTTGGTAACACATCTTCTCTATGGAGCATTCTTCTTCTATTTGCATGTCTTATATCTATGTTCTTGGCCTAACTTATGAACTAGAGTATAGTCTTGTTCATGTTCTTGTGTTGGTATATGAACTAGCATATAGTTTACATATCATAATCTTGACATGTTCATATCGGTTCATCGATCATCATATGCCTAACTTGATTAGAGGGGGATATTCTTGGTGTTCCTTCGGGTTTGCTCTTGTTCTAGTCCGTCCATTTGACGAGTGGGGGATCCTTGGGCGAAAGAATAGTAAGCTCGATATGCGCATGGTGCCCTGATATTACTTAATACCCGCGCGAATATGAGTGCATGCCACGACAGGGGGTAGGTGGTTTGGTCGTGACA
>JADLZK010004693.1:0-14001 GCA_015847255.1 Hyparrhenia diplandra | reverse complement strand
GATAACACTAGGCACATCAACGGTGATAGATCTTGCCTAAGAAGATATTCATCCTAGCGCACGGATCTATCATTGTAGCATTTCACCCTAAGTATTCGGGGTATCGTTATTTATATTTTCCCAAAGGAAGGCATGGTGGAAAAGGATCTAATAGAGACATGAATAGGATAACATGACTATGTAATGGACCAATGCTCATAACAGGGATATAAAGGAACGGTAAAGGGATAACTTGACACACCCATAAGCCAAACTCAAGGATAAAAGATAAATAAGGAATAAAGAAAGACCTAAGTGGAGCATACGTATTCTAGTCATGGTTGTGTATAGAGCCGGTTGATAGTCGGGCAAACACGCATGAGCGGGAGGTCGGAGCTGAGAATGAAATAGACAGGAGACCTCCCGAGCATCCGCCCTAATGGAAGGCATTTACGAACTCCTACAAGACACACGAACGTGGGGGGATTTCAAGGGGACGGTCAAGGCTTGTCACGACCAAGCCGCCTACCCCCTCAACCGTGGCATGCACTCATATTCGAAGGATACGGCATCCCGGACACCACGTCCGCATACTAGGACACTACTCATGTCCCCATGGCCCCCACCCTACGGATGGACGGAATAGGACACGAGCAAGCCCCGAAGGACACAACGAACCGCCATACAAAGACAATCCCGACACTACCCAATTATATTGCATGAATGGTTTAAGCATAAAGTTCTATATGACGATATCACAACATAGAAACTATAGAATAGTTCATGTGTCATGATCATGTCAAGAACAACATGTTAGATCATAGGATAAATCACGAGGTATAGAAATAACATGAAGACTCTAATCCTAATGCACAACCAAGATAAGATAAGAGCAAGGCTTTGAAGAATACCATAGAAAGATTTATTCCCTGAATCCATCTTCCAAGGAGCCAAGCCCTCCTTGGTAGCTTTGCCTAGCTCCACATCCTAAACTACTAATCCTACTAAGAAGAGGAAAAGAAGAAGTAGAAGAAGAAGAAGAAGAAAGGGAGAAGAAGAAGAAGAAGAAGAAGAAGAAGAAAGGGAGGAGAAGAAGAAGAAGAAGAAGAGAGAGGCTACATTGTGAGGTGTGTGTTACAAGTGAGGAGTGCCATCTATTTATAGGACCTTCACCATGTGATCCTATCTTGGCTAAGCCATTTGGTACTAATCCCGCGCCGTCTTACGGGCAAGCAAACACCGCCTCCGGACTTTTCGGTCGAGATGGGCCACCGGGATCGAAGATGGGCCATTTTGGCCTCATGCGAGGGGCGGGCGCACCCTAAGGTGCGCGCGCACCAATATGGTCACCGTTTGGGCTGAAACTTTGCATGAGCACGTGGGCCTCGGAGTTAGCTTCGTTTTCGATTATTCGTCATTTGAATTGGATTTCGTATGAGAAAGTTATGCCCAAAATATTGAACCCATGTCCTCGCGCCCGTTTATCATTTCATGTTGGATTCGGCCCTCGACCTCTTGGGCTTGTGTTTGGATATTGATATTTTATGGGCTTTTCTCCTCTCTTCTCCTTGCTTTGCTTATGTCCATTTAGGGCCTTGTTATCTTTCTCTTTCCATTGCTTTTGGCCCACTTCTGCGTGTTTGGTCAATTTCTCCCTTGGGCTTGATGTTCTTCAGAATGCACTTTCGAGGGAGGCGCCTTTTGGTACATTTTTCACTTGTTTCTTATATAAATCTATACAATAATAATTTGGACACTACAAGTAGAAATATGTCAATAATAAATGTATATGTGTGTAGTAAGGTATAGTTTCACCCCCTTATTGGTAGAATGTTGACGTTAAAAATATGTCGTTGGTGACCGTCAACAAACTTCCCCAAAGCTTACCCTTTGCACGTCCTCGAGCAAAGATAAGTACTTGGTTGTTGATCGAGTTGTTGCTACTATGCCGATTATGTTTCACAAGTGCCGGGGTTATAATAAGATTTTCTACTAGAGTTTGAATAAAATGGCTTGCCTTTGCTCACCATTTATTACCTTCATCGTAAGGGGGCTTTTTAGCTTTTCTCAAAGCCTTGGGCGGTGCCGATAGAACTGTTATAACAAAAAAATACTTTTCATTGATCCTTTTGATCAACTTTCTTATCCGGGGTTTATTTATTTAAGTTCTATTTTATTTTTATTTTTTTTCGAGAAAGTATGGGCTTTATTTATATATATATATATATATATATATATATATATAAGAATGCTTTGTAGGAGCTTAGGCGCTTCCAATAGCTTGTCGATGCCCCGTCCAAACCGTAGCACTCGGTTGCACCAAACCTCCTCCCAGCCTGCCGGCCCAGCTAGTCCACCCACGGGCCCACTAGGCCCAATCGTGTTGGGTCGTATATATTGTCCTAAACCCCAATCCGCACTGCCCCATCCCACTCCCACCCAGCAAATTCAAATCGGCTCGTTCCTAGCGGCGGCGTCCATCCCCACCCCTCCTCCGGACGGCGACGGCGATGGCGCGGCTCCGCCACTCCCCTACGGCAGCGTGGCCCCGCCCCTCCCGAGCAGCGGCTGTGCGCCCCCGCGCCCACCTCGACCCGCGGAGGCGCGACCAGGGGCCTCCCCGAGCAGCGGAGGTAGCACCGCCCCGCGCCTCCCCACCATGTTCGGCGCCGCCCCGGCAGCTGCGCGGCCCGCCCACGCGGTCGGCGGCCTCCGACGGCTGTGCTGTCCACCCAGCTCACATGGCGGCCGTTGAAGCCGTCCTCTCTCCCAGATCCGACCCCGCGTGGGTCCCAGCCCGTTGCTTCTCCATCTCCAAAGCAACGCCGTCATCTCATCCTCATCGATGGCGAGTAGCGGCGTCGAGGCCCTCCACCGACAAACGACGGCGGCCTCCTCGACGGCCAGCACGGCGCAGATACGGTGATGGCTCCCCTCCACCCCGACGGATCCAATAGTACTTGCCCACCTCGTCCACGACCGGATGCAGCCACCACGCGCGCCCATTCTTCTTCGCCGACCGGAATCAAGCACCATACGCGTCGGCTCCCACCATGGCGCCCTCTCCCTTCCTCAGATCCGGTCAATAGCTGGCAAGAGGCCGCCCTCCCTCAGATCCCGGTGCCCAGCGGGGCTCCAACCTCTGCCCAACGCCGGATCCTCCAGTGATGACTAGGGAGAACCGACTTCTTCCCTGCTCGATCACCCGTAAGTTTTTAGCCGGATGCCTTGCATTGTTCCCGGCCCAGGCTGCATGGTGATGGCCGTTTCTACTAAATCCTCTTTTTATTTTTTTCTGATTTCATATGCAGGCTCTAATGAATGTGGAAATTGATTCTATTTTTGAATGCGTATAATGTGAATGAAATTGAAATCTTAATTTTTGAATGCATAGGATTTGAATAGATTTCTATCTAGGCTTGATCGAAACTTGTTGTGCCTTATATGCCTTGTATCAATTGATTTTATGGCTGCAAAAACATGTTTACATTTTCTGATTTCTGCATGTACTAAAATATTTTTTTTCTGCTAGAGATTGGCGCCTACCCCGCATGCATGGACTTTTTCATCACCACGACGGCAGTGCCACTTCGTTCGTGATGGCCCTGGTGGCAGCTGCTCGGCTGCACTCCTTTGATAATGTGTACGTACTCATCACACATCTATATGATTTAGCACTAGATTGATGGATATATTTTGTGTGTTTAGTCATAGAAGGTGAGGTTCACATGCTAAAAACTAGATCTGGATTGATGGATTTTCTATGCTTATTCAAAGAAGGTGCTGCCATTTTGCTGGATGCTTGAATCGATCTGCAGGCTGTAGCGGTAGAACTAGGGCATCTGCATGTATATCAATTTTTGGATGCATAAAAATTTAGCCTTTAGGTGCTTATTAAGTTACTCCTTCAGGCTGCTAAGTTCTGACATGACCCTACACATCTCTTATGATTGTGCATGAATTTGAGAAACTGAAGTCGTCATACTAATTGGTGATCAGAATTGTGCGCACCAAAGGGATTGATATACATGACCCTGCTCATCGATCGGAGGCCACAAAGCTAGACTGCACCATTGCCAATGTTAATTTGGTTGTTAACAAATAATGTGAATGCAATGGTGGCTACAGCAGTGTCCGCACCATTGCCCTCGCACCGAGCTCCCCCCTACTACGGCGGTGCCACTTCCGTCGTCCCCCACTAACGGCATCTCAACCTTGTCAAGAAGTGTCCGACACATCCGGCCTCAAGGTGAGCAGCATGGCGGCTACAACAAGTGCAAACTCTATTCAGAACGTGAGGATTGAGGCCATAGGTTTCAAACTTCTTATGCCAACCGTGTAGTAGTTTGTATGCTTCTTTATGACGTGTTTTTAGCTTGCAAAAAAAAATTTATTCTTCGTTTAGTCATGTGAACTGTGGTTATCTGTCAATCCATTTCCTAGTTCAACGTGCTTGGTTTGTGTGGAATGCCCCTCATGCTTTTTTTGGTTGACGGTAGTTCAGTTTTTCTGCAGTGTCCTTAACTCCCTATACCCATTTTTAACCCTTTGATGCTCCTCATTCCACAGATGATTCGGTGGATTTATCCTGTGAATACATGATTTGTCAGCAGTTCAAATTCTGTGAGGGTGACAGCCAACAACCTGTATAGAAATGACTTCACTGTTATGATAATTCAAGGTAACTTCTACTGAATTTTAGACTTTTAGTTATTATTCGCCCTTGTAAATTTTGGAGTCCTGGTTTGTACTAATTTTCATATAAATATTTGTTCATTTACAAAAGAAGCAAACCTTTGTAGGGAATTTATGTTATTCGTGACAGCTGTAAACTGAAATGACTTAAGTAGGCGCTGTAAACTGAAATAAAATTTAGAAATGACTTTAGTTCTAAGATTTCTAAAAATTACTGGCGCTGTAAACTGAAAATACTTGCATCAGGTTATTTAGATCTGTACTACACTGCCTCAAGTATGCTTTTGCAGTATAGATGATGGCTCATATAGATGGTATACTAAAATTGTAGACCTATAGCTGTAAACTGAATTATATGTGCTTTCAGTTCTAATTAGGCGCTTCCGGTTAGCAAGTTTCAGATAGCAATTTGTTGAAGTTGTAAGTCTATCAGTTTCTGTTAGCTGCTATCTGAAATTATGTCAGTTTTTTTTTTTTTTTTTTGAAATTCTTAGCTTTCTGAAAGCTGAAAACTATTATCAGTCAGTGCATACTGGTGTTTCTCAGCTGAAAACTAATATCAATTGTTTTGTCTCATCCTCTTCGTTTTGTTTGTTTACAGGATCCTGAATGCTAGTTGTACTAAACAAGCTGTAGCTTGCGGCAGGTGGTGACATTCTTGTGGTGGCAACGGTAATGACTCCCAAGATTCAGTACCCATTGTTGTTTCTATGCTTCGTTATGGCTTAGAGATAGGGTACAAAAAGTTGTATGCGTTAGTGAGTTTATACGCATTTCATTTCTTTTTATAAATTTGGATACTAGCTGATATTTTTGGTCACATATTGGTGTGAAATTCTGTTGGGATTGAAAAAAAATCATTTTGTTCAGACTGCATATAACATTATGGTAAACAGCTTTTGCTTACTGTTTCAGCAATCTATCTATTGAATTGCTTGTCACAACAATAATTTTTTAATCTTGTCACGAGTCTTAGGGCTTCCAATAGCTACAGCCCAAATTGCAGCTAGCTGGTTCCACCGAACCAGCCTCCCAGCAGCCATCCATAAGCCCGCTAGCCCACCCGCGCGCCCAGCAGGCCCATCATTCCCAGGCCGTATACCACATGCTTGTGTATTTCCAGTTTGTTTAAAGCTAATGTTTCTGAATATCTGAACTTGTAGTTATTATAAAGATTATTCTTTATTTCTAATTGAATCGGAAAATACTAGTTAGCATTAAGAAAGCGATGGATACTATTGAGATGATTATGGTAGCATCTTTGTTCCCAGCCATGTCAGAGCAGTATTGCAGTCTTGCTTGCCTATGCCCCATCACAAGAATTCCTTTTTTAGTTCTGATTGTGTGCCTATTCCTTGGATTTTTTATTCTTTACCTTCATACGACGTGCAATGAAATTGAAGGCTTAAATTTTGGTTTGTATGCATAGAAATTAAAGAAAATTAATAGCAAGTTTTTTGCATAGAATTTTTTTATTTTCTAAAGTTATTAGATTATTTGATGCATAAGAGTACGCATACTCTCTTATAAATTAAAGTACATGCATATACTCGATCTGATTGCTGATTGCTAAGTCGATATGTTTCTATGCATGGATATGTTTTTAGGCATTTTCTTAAAAAAAGGATATGTTTCTAGGCATAGGAAATTATTTTGATATACAAATGCATAGCCTGTTTTGTTGATTGCAACATACAAAAATCTGTACACATCAGTTTGACTTTGATTCCATTGTTCTTGGCACCTGGGCAATAGCCCTCTCTCTGTACTTAACTCCATGCTGTTGCTTCAATTTTGTTATACCAAATTGCTTCCTGGTTCTCTACCATGCTGCCGTTGGCTGAGGCTAGCCTACCGGTTCATTTCTGTACATTTCTTTTGAATGTACATTTACTTCCATGTCATTTGTCATCGTTGTGTACATGTGATTTGAATACAAATTGTGTATTAGATTGTTGGCTGGGAAGGCCACTAGTTCTAGAAATTTATTTTTTGTTTTCTTTTGGTTAAATATGTGTTGCATCCTTACTTTTATGTGCATGCTAAACTGTGTTTTCAAACCCAGCAAATTAGATCTTTTGGTTAAATATGTGTTGCATGCATACTTTTATATGGTAGCATCTAATTGAATTTTTGTGTGTGTATGTGTAATATGTATATATATGCATTGCTTTTGCCCTTGGTTAAAGTTCTTGATCTGACTGAATTCCTCTCCGTCTGTCTCCAGGATACTCTCATTGCGTTGCTGCCGGCAGGCATGGTGAGCATCTGGAGCCCCCCACGAGCACTGCTAGCAGTTGATGTATTTTCTTTTCTCTTATTTGATGCACATAAATCCGACAATCTGCTCCTAAAGATGTGTCCATTGCCGCTTTCTTTCTGTTATCTGTACATGTTTCATCCTCCATTATCTGTAGTACTACAATGCCCATGCGCATGTGCCACTATGGCCATGCTGTCTTTATTGTATATTTTCTCTGGATAAGGTTTAAAGTTTGTTGCGATATATATGCATTGCACGCAAACAGCACGATCACTCTGTAATAAACAATCCAGCATGACCTATGCAGATGCCGATAGAATGAGTGAGGTAGCTACACATTACGCCAAAACTGATGTGTGTATTTTATATTCTATCAAAGAGTTTATTTCTGAATATAAGTTCAGTAGATTGGTTTTTCAATATTAGAGTTGTTCCTTAGGCTTTTATTTATTTAAGTATACTTCATCAATTGCTACCTCCAATAGGTGATGAAATAGGTGAAGAAATACCCCTGGGACAGTCCACTGGTGCTCGCCAGGCTGAACGAATGAACGAGGAGTTCCAAGATCAGACAATACTCACTGGTATAAATAATCATCAACTATCTCTATATATGGCGTCATAGAATTTGTAGGCATATGTAGAAAGTTCTAGCTGCACGGTAAACTATAGGCCCATGTAGGTTGTAAATTTGTCTGAGCCCTCGCTGTTATAAGATTAGCCCAGTGCGTGGGTGTAACTGTAGTCAGGCCTAATATATTACTCCCTCTTGTTTTCCAAATTGTAGTTCACTTTGGACTTTCTAGATAAATTGATTTTCTTTATCTTGGCAAGTTATCTGTATATGTCTAATACATAAGTAAAAAATGAATCTAGAAAAGCTAAACTGAAATTTGGAATTTGAAAAGGAGGGCTGTGCACATATTTGTCATAATTCGGTATACAGACTATAACTAGTTTCATACGCACACACAGTTAAACATTTTTTTGTATATAAGTCACCCCTGGCTTGCTTTTATTAACACTACATCCTTTTTTTGGTCTACCTCAAATAGGCATAAACTTGGAAGGGGACCAAGCATGCGCCAGCTGGACAGCATGGAGCACAAAACTTCCACTTCCAAGGGCAAAACAAATCTGCTGGTACAGTCCTCTACCCCTATCAGCCCTAGTGCACATCCACTGGCGGCTGTACACTTGTATACATATATTTTTTTTAAACTCATATCCATACCATGTGAAGCCTTATATTCAAGTATTTTGTATGGTGCTGCCCATTTTTTAGTTTGTTTTCCTTATACCAGTTTGCTTTATGCCCAACCAGATTACAACCACGCCAGTTCCCACCAAAACACCTGTAAAATTCATGAAACCCTGGAACAGGAAACTACTCAAACAGGTACACAGCCATCCAAATCGTTGTTTCGTCTTCATATTGAAGTAAATATACACCTGTGGTCAGATTTATAACCTGAGCGTTTTTACCATGTACAGTGACGCCGCCAGCGGTACCGCCAGCCCGAGCAGATGAAGCCCGGGGCACGCTGCCGCCATGTGTACCACCAGCCCGAGACGAGGAAGCAATCGCCAACACCCCAAGCACACCATGCTCAGAATGTTGGAATACAACGACCAGTTCGAGGATCTGGGCCTTTTCATATTACTCACTTGTATAAAATCCATGAAGATGTGTACAAATTACCAGCGTGGTGTGCAATGTATATAAAAAAAAAAACCGGTCTATTAACAAATATCAGTGGGAAACGCATGCAAACCGTTTGGTCCTCGAATGTACAATTGGGTGCTCACAAATAGTATACACTACGAAGTGCAAGTTACCATATTATGTCTCAAATGCAGTCTACCAAATAGTATACAAACTGTTTGTTATTTTAGTACACATTTACAGACAGCGGCTTAAAATGTCCTTCAAACCTTTTTTTTTTTGGCGTTACATCGAAGAGAAGCCAGTCAATTGCCACATTTATATACATCAACAAGGGTTGCGACGTGGCAACAGTACCGACCACCAATTCCCCACACGCTCCATAAATGACGTCGTTGCAAAAAAATGGTCCCCCACAAGCCCAGCGGGTGAACCGCACTCGCGTACAGGGAAAAGCGAGGTCAGAGGGTCTCATTTGGGCGTTGGGCCGGCTTCCAGGTGTGGGTGCGCCATCTGGTCGGGGCTTCCCGAACGCTGAAGCAAGCCCTAGGCTCCCAATATCCCAATATCCCAATATATATATATATATATATATATATATATATATATATATATATATATATATATATATATATATATATATATATATATACACATACATTCGAGGGCCAAACGGTTTGCATGCGTTTCCCACTGATATTTGTTAATAGACCGGTTTTTTATATACATTGCACACCACGCTGGTAATTTGTACACATCTTCATGGATTTTATACAAGTGAGTAATATGAAAAAAAGGCCCAGATCCTCGAACTGGTCGTTGTATTCCAACATTCTGAGCATGGTGTGCTTGGGGTGTTGGCGATTGCTTCCTCGTCTCGGGCTGGTGGTACACATGGCGGCAGCGTGCCCCGGGCTTCATCTGCTCGGGCTGGCGGTACCGCTGGCGGCGTCACTGTACATGGTAAAAACGCTCAGGTTATAAATCTGACCACAGGTGTATATTTACTTCAATATGAAGACGAAACAACGATTTGGATGGCTGTGTACCTGTTTGAGTAGTTTCCTGTTCCAGGGTTTCATGAATTTTAGAGGTGTTTGGTGGGAACTGGCGTGGTTGTAATCTGGTTGGGCATAAAGCAAACTGGTATAAGGAAAACAAACTAAAAATGGGCAGCACCATACAAAATACTTGAATATAAGGCTTCACATGGTATGGATATGAGTTTTTAAAAATATATGTATACAAGTGTACAGCCGCCAGTGGATGTGCACTAGGGGCTGATAGGGGTAGAGGACTGTACCAGCAGATTTGTTTTGCCCTTGGAAGTGGAAGTTTTGTGCTCCATGCTGTCCAGCTGCGCATGCTTGGTCCCCTTCCAAGTTTATGCCTATTTGAGGTAGACCAAAAAAAAAGGATGTAGTGTTAATAAAAAGCAAGCCAGGGGTGACTTATATACAAAAAAATGTTTAACTGTGTGTGCGTATGAAACTAGTTATAGTCTGTATACGAATTATGACAATATGTGCACAAAAAAGTACTCCTCCAAAATTGTAGTTCGGTTTAGCTTTTTTCTAGATTCATTTTTTTTACTATGTATCTAGACATACACACAAAAAAATTCAATTAGATGCTACCATATAAAAGTATGCATGCAACACATATTTAACCAATATATACGACCCAACACGATTGGGCCTAGTGGGCCCGTGGGTGGACTAGCTGGGCCGGCGGGCTGGGGAGCAGTTTTGGTGCAACCGAGTGCTACAGTTTGGACGGGAGGGGCCGACAAGCTATTGGAAGCCCTAAGCTCCTAATAGCATTACTATATATATATATATATATATATATATATATATATATATATATATATATATATATTAGGTGGAGGTGGGCTCTTAAGCCTAGACTTTTATCTTTTATTTCCTCTCTCTTTTTTTTTCTTCTTTTCTTTTCTTTTTTTTTTTTTTTTTGGAGATGTGGGCTCTACTCGCCCTCGGACACATGTCCATTTTTCATCTCTTTTCTCTTTTTTTTTTAGCATAGCCCATATCATTTCTCTTTTCTTTCAAATTAGATTCCCGGATGTCAAGTTTCTCTTTTGGACGAAATCATAGCAAATCCATTTGTACCATATCATATTTGGCAACAACTTAGACTAGTTAGAGCCTATGCAACCCACATGAATCGTTTTTTTTTTTTCTTTCGGGATGAGTTTTTAGACTTAGCCACTAAACCCAAACTTTAGAGAAATTTGAATTATAAACTAGGCACGTGCAAAACATAAAAAGAAGAGCAACTATTCATCATTTCAACAGGGGTAGAACTAAACATTTCTACAACACATATATATGGAGTGGAATAAATCTCCTCTCTCTCTTTCTTCTTTCCCTCTTTTTTTTTTATTCTCATACCTCATCATTCATATAAGATAAGAAAATAACCGAATGGAATGTGAGATACGAGTTACCTTTGTGGGAGTCCTCCCCCAAGCTAGCGTCTGACTTACCTTCGGTTTATGAATATTGCTAGCCTGTGCACGTCATGATTTGATCTTGATTAACGTCTTCTGTTTAGCGTGCCAGAAGACTCCCCCCCAAGCTTGTCTTGTGATGAACTTGGAAGAACGGGACAACCATTCTTGGGGTTTCAAAGGTTTTATTTATTCATTTTCATTTTTTTTTTGGTTCACCTGACAAGATCTGTTCTCCATTGTCATCTCTAGGACACCCTCTTGAATTTGATAATTTCTGCGAGGGGGTTAGTCCATATGGTCGACCAAAATTTACACTAGTAGTTTTGTTTCAATAATCAAACTCGACTCCATGTCTAATCGATTAAGGTAGACTTTTTTGACCTAAGCGCCATGCTCAATTCAAAAAGTCTATGGAAGTAGGATCATCAGCTAAATGATCACAACTTCCAAACCGCAACATACTGGCATAGAAAATGGAAGCATGAATTGAAACAAGATTCATCCAATGGAGATAAAGGCATTGTAAGGCTTAACAAAAATGATTATGTATTTATATATATATATATATATACTAAAATTTATTCAGAAAATATATTTTATTTAGGAAAATATTTTTCTTAGTTTTTTCATAGAAGAATTTATTTTATTTATAAATATTTTTATTTTAGTTTTTTTTCTTTTCGAAAATATTTACTTATAGATTTTTGTGTAGTAAATATTTTTGTTTATTTTGATAATAAAATATTTTTTTATAAAACACATATATTTTTTTTTTTTTATTTTTATTTTTTTTTTTTTTGGCATGGTAACGAAAAGGATGAGAGTGAAAGGTTCACATTACCATGTTTTTGGTCCTCCCCAAGCTAACTCAAAGCCCATTGGATCGGGGTTTTACCCCAGTGCGGTTGGCTTTTCCCGCATGGTTAGTATATGGTAGATTCAAGCGAGTGGACTTACCATCCTTTATATTACCAAATTTTTAGAACATATGCAGGAAGGAGCAAAAGAGACTTGTGTTGTTGTTGTTGTTTGTTTTTTTTTTCAATTTTTTTAATTGAAAGTTTTATTTTTTAAGGGAGGACGAAAAAACTTCACCAAACTTTTCACACTCAAACAAGGTTAAGATAAAAATGCAATGCAGGTCTAGCCTTGACTTATCTCCATCATGAAATAATTTAATTTTTTTTTATGGAGATAAGTATGAGTAAAAAAGAATTGATGAATTATTACCTTTGCATACCGCGAAAGTGTGTGTGTACCAACCGCATTATGAAGGCAAAGTACGTTGAAGAAGTTTTCGCGATTGGTAGCTTGATGATCTATCTCGAGGCGGGCCACTAGGCTTAGGTGATACACACATGTAGTGTATATGGACCATGGGCCTTAGTGGTCACAAAAGGTGTAAATGAGGATGTTCCTCCTTTCCTTTTTACTTTTTTTTTACCCTTTTTTTTTTTTTTTTTTTTTCTTTTTCTCTCTCTTTTTTTTTTATATATAGGACCTTTTGCGTACTGAGTTTACTTGACCGGCGGCTTGAGGATAGAGTTCAGAATTGCTGCGTCGGTGGCATGATGATCTTGGTTTGGTTATGACTTCCTGGCCGAAGCGGGAGGGAGGCATACCAAACTCACTCGGGTGGGCGACAAGGATTACACAAAAGAATGTGCATGATTCATAAGCCTTGGCGCTTGCGACAAAGTCCTTGGGAGAGAAGGATCCTTCTTTGCTTATATGGAAGCAATCTTTGGGCTGAGTCAGTGCCTTCATCATTTTTTTTATTTTGGCCATGTGGGCCCAACCTCGCTCCTCTCTCCTTTATTATATATTTTTTTTTTGTTCTCTTTTTTTTATATATATCTCTTTTTTTCAACTCTTTTTTCTCTTTTCTTTTATAGCAAGGGGAGGCTAATCTCTTATTCTTCTCTCTTATTTTTTTCTTTTTTTTTTCACTTTTTTTTTTTATGATTCCTTGTCGTGGAACTTGATATTCTCGCCATCTTCCCTCACACGCTTGGACTTTCGTGAAAAAAGTCAAGTGTGCAAAGTCGTCGGTCTCCTTTTTGAGTGCGTTCCTTCGCCCAAGAGCATCAAAGTTTTCTTAATGATCTAGCCCCCATGTTTTCAAGCGTCGCATGCCCCTTTGTTCTTCTTAGTCTTCACCCGAAATGGTTAGCGACAAGAATACCCGAAGGTGCATACTAACTTTGATAAACATGTCCTTGCTTTTTTTATTTATAAGATTTTTTTTTTATAAAAGATTTTTTTTTATAAGAGTTTTTTTTTATATATATATAAAAGATTTTTTTTCTTTTAGATAAGCCTGTTATGAACAAAGGTCACTACACATGCATATTATCACGACGAACATGTTCTAAAAGATGCCTTATAAAAAAACCAATGCCTTCCCCGGCAACGGCGCCAAATGCTTGTTGCATTTCTTAAGCGCAATCACTAGAAATGGTTTAGAACCCATCTCTAATAACGGGCGCCAAATGCGCCAGTTGACATTCCTGTGAAACCACCGTGCCTGATAACACTAGGGCACATCAACGGTGATAGATCTTGCCTAAGAAGATATTCATCCGCAGTTTGCGGATCTATCATTGTAGCATTTCACCCTGGTAGTATTCAGTATCGTTATTTATATTTTCCCAAAGGAAGGCATGGTGGAAAAGGATCTAATAGAGACATGAATAGGATAACATGACTATGTAATGGACCAATGCTCATAACGAGGGGATATAAAGGAACGGTAAAGGGATAACTTGACACACCCACGTAAGCCAAACTCAAGGATAAAGATAAATAAGGAATAAAGAAAGACCTAAGTGGAGCATCATGATTCTAGTCATGGTTGTGCATAGAGCTAGTTGATAGTCAGCAACACGCATGAGCGTGAGGTCTTGAAATGAGAATGAAATG
>JADLZK010004692.1:0-190490 GCA_015847255.1 Hyparrhenia diplandra | reverse complement strand
TTAGTATACCCAAAGGAGCATTTCAAGTTCGAGCATTGATGGGGCACATATATACGGCGAAATTGCTCTTGTTTCTATACAATTTACTATAGTAGCGTGAAAAATATTCCCTAAAAGTTTTATATTCACAAAAAAAAAAAGTCAAAAGAGTTGTTGCACTGGATACAAGGAGTGGTCTCAAATGAAGAATTAATATTTTTCAAAGATTAGAAGCGTCCATTGACCGTAGGAAGGAGTAGAATCAAATAAACTACAGAGTATTTCTTTGAAAATTTGTTAGAGTGATTCACAGAACCATAGTAGTCAAATATCTAAACAAAACAGCATCATGATAGTACGTGTGCTAGCTGTTTGACAATCAATTATGTATGGGTTGAGATCGAATCCAAACAATAAGCTAGGAAACCAAGAACGAAAAGCAGGCTAGGTGGAGACTGTTGAACGAAATCGGTTGTGTACACAATTCTCTAATGCCAATTTGTGCGTACGGTGCCAACATCAAGATATGATTAAAAATCCCGTGCTTTCATGCCTCATCATGCAACTAGTCACGAATTTGATTTGGAGACAAGCGCCAAGCTGGGGGCAAGAATGAATTCAGGCAAACGAATATGCTACCGGTACGGTGCCTGACTATTAACTGCATGCTTGTATCCAGAGTTCCCGGCTGTGTGCACCGTACCGTGTACAATGTAAAGCTAGTCTATACATGCCTATCTTGATTTGGTTGCTAAATTACTTAGGTTTTGTATATTTTGACCGGTTTATTATTATGTTATTAAATGGAAAATACTAGCTCCGCTCAAAATTAGATGACATCAAATTTGACTTGTCCTTAATTAGTTCTTTTGCTTTTCTAGCAAAAAGTTATCTACTCCTTCCGTCACTGATTAAATTCACGATGTTTTTGGAATTTATACATTTTGTTTAATTTGGTGGGTCGTCTTATTTAAAATTTTATGTAAATAGCATTTTTATAGTGATTTATTTTATTGTTAGAGTTACTTTTTAAAGTGGTGTTCCAACATCTAGCAACTCAGGTAGGCTCTCGTAGTATTCTCCCACAGGCAAACATAATCCTCAAGAGAGTATGGAAATGCAAGATTATCCCACCGATCATCAAAACTTTTGCTTCGAGGCTCATTCGGCGGGCGCTAGCCACAGGGCAGGTGATTTTCAGGTTCTCATCTCATACTGACAACCTCTGTAGAAACATATTTCCATATATTTTTCAACTGTCATCCAGCGGCTCAGGTTTTGGTCGCTCTTTTCTCCACCTATCATAACTGCTAACCTTCCTGTTGAACATGATGGATAACTGCTACTCTCTCAGGGCTATCAAGGGTAAAAAAAAAAGGCATAGAGATTAGATGGCCAAAATTTAGCTAAATTTTTTAAGATTTCGCGTCACATCAAATTTTTGCCCGATGCATGGAGTATAAAAAAATAGGTAAATGAAATAACTAATGGACAGTTTGGGATGTACTTTTTACGAGACGAATCTTTTAAGTCTAGTCGCTTATATTAAAACACTATTTACTATAAATAAACGAAGTGCTACGATGCTTTTCAACCTCACTTTTCAGCTGAATTCTTGTTTCTCTTGTCATTTCATCGACGTAGTACCGTCATTTCAACGATTTTATTGATGGAAGCATCGTTAAATGATAGATACTGTCGCATCGAGTGGTTAACCTTACGTCCCATCGCCTTGGCATATGATTTGAATATAATATACTTTTACTACGCTAGTACTCCGTGCATCATAAAATGACCTGTTCTTTTGATGGCCCTCGCGCCGGCATAAATCCGGCTACACTCCTAATTTGAGGGGTATTAGGGACCAATCATTAGCAAATGCGTGTCATCTCCAAAGTGTTTTTTTTTTCCTTTCAGTATCCACGGTTACATAGTCGGGTACGACATACTATGCAGAAGATCACCTATTCACCTCGAGGCCTTAATTTTCAGTAATAAGAACGATAACCCAGAGTCGTTGTCCTCGTACGTAGCATAGGGGTTGTAACAGCCCGGACGGGTTGTGGCGGCTGTTAGGGTGCGTGGCGCGCGGCGGCGGCGTGGGAGAGAGGGCTTGAAAGCTTGAGAGCGGAGGGATAAATCCCTTTTGTTTATTTTTTTAGTTTCAAATGATTACAGATCGCCTTGTATTGATAGTCCCACGGAGACATGGCATCTAAGCAATCTAAATTCTATTTTTTTTATTTTATCTCCTAAATAACTCTTGCTTAATGGCGACGATACGATGGCGGCGGCGGCACGGCTAGGCCACTGGGCGTGCGCGTGCCTGGCCTTTTGGGCCTCCTGTTTGGGCTGTGACATCTCCTCCCCTTTTCCGCACAACACGTCCTCACGTTGTATCGTTGCCCTGTTGTCGATGGAGATGTCGAAGCAGCATGTCCCGAAGAATATTGGGGTGTAGTAGATGATGTCGGTGATTGTGGAGCCGTTGACGATGACGTTGTGGATGTCGGGGCATGTCCGTTTGGCCTCCTTGGTCGTGAGGGACTGGGCCAGTTGGGCAAGCGTTTCACCGAACACCTAGTAGGCGTTGATGGTGACGTCATCAGGGGTGTTGGTGAGGATGACGGCGCCCATAGGAGTGTCGCCGACGTCGGCGGCGCCCATGGTAGCGTCGTTGTTGTTGTTTGTCGCATTGACATCGGTGGCGTGGTGACAGCTTGGCCGCGTGCTTTGCGTTGCAGCGGCGCGGGCCGCGGGTTCGCCGCTGATGGCGATGTCGCTGTCGTGGGGGAGGAGATAGTTGCCGCCGAGAAGGGCGAGCTCACCGGTGGCCTTCATGCGGACGACGTGGCTCACGAGGAGGGCGTTGTGCTGGGCTGGGAGGATGGAGTCGTACCTCGCCTTGATAGTCCGAGAGTGCAGCCTTATCGGACCTCGCTCTCGAATCCCGCCCTAGATTGCTTCGTGATCATCTCCGGGTAGGAGAGGAGCCGGGATGGCACCATGTTCGGTGGCCATGGATCCAAAGAGGCTGAGGATCGAGTGGTCTCTGGATACCAGATGTAACAGCCTGGACGGGGTCCGGCGGCTTTTACGGGCGCTGCGGACGCGCGACGATGGCGGCGGGGAGGCGCGCACGGGTGGTGTGCGTGCATGCGCGATGGCTTGGGTTCGGGAGAGAGGGCTTTAAAGATTGAGAGCGGAGGGATAAATCCTTTTTGTTTATTTTCATTCTTAATCCCAAATGATTATGGATAGCCTTGTATTTATAGTTCCGGAGAGACTTGACATCTAAGCAATCTAAATTCTATTTTTTTTATTTTATTTCCTAAATAACTCTTCGCTTAATGGTGAAGATACGACGACGGCGGCGGTGGCGGCCAAGCCGCTGGGCGCGTGCGTGCTAGACCTTTTGGGCCTCTTTTTGGGTTGTGACAGGGGGGCTTCTAGAAGCAACCCTCCCTCTGTCACAAATTGCCGTCTTACGCGATACTTAGTTAATTTATCTAGGTTTATACTTGTTAAATCTAAATAAATCTATAACTAAGTTTGTGGACCATAAAATTGCATACAATAAATTGTCCACCATAAAAATTTACCACTACTTAAACAAATAAAATGTAGTTACTAAAAGTTAAAAATTAGGCATAGATCTAAAGCTAAAACTTAAAAATTTTATACTAAAGCATACCATTTACATGTTTATTATGTAGATCTACTAGTCCAATAAAATTAGTTTTACTTTTATAAATTTTATGTGATTCACAATAACTTTTCAAAGATTTAGTCGAAATAAATAAGAAGAGAGACAAAACTGCTTTAAAACCGTGAATGGTATTAAGTTGAGTTATTTTGTCTGGTATCTCAGAGAGAGAAAAATCAGACTTTTTACAGAAATTGAGGAACCTAACCTCCTTATAGGGAAGAAAAGAACAGTGAAGTCCATTGAGGTACCCTGTCTACACTCAATATCTCCAGGAGTTAAGTCCATTTGAGACTCTTATCAAAAAAAAAAAAGTCCATTTGAGACAGCCCCATGATATCTCCGAGAGCCCAAACAAGGCCCAAGAGTGGGGCCTTACTTCACCAATTTAGGAGAGGATATCTCCGAGAGCCCAAACAAGGCCTGGCGTCGAGTTCAGCAAGCCCGGGAAGATAATGCAGGGTAACGCCGGCCCAGTCTCATACTGAGAAGCACAATTCCTTCCAGGATCCCGGAAGATTCGGCCTTCCACCGGGTAGCAGCCTTCACGCACCGGTGTCAGCGCCGCCGGCGGCAGGAACACCCCGATCTCGACGGCAGAGCGAGCGAGCGAGCGATGGCGCTGACCAACTTCATCGTTACGGTGGCTGTGGTCGGCGCGGGGGTGCTCCTCTTCACCACTGACATCCGCAGGTCTGGTGCCCTGTTCCGCCGCAACGCGCGCCAGCTCCGGCAGTGGCTCGAGGAGGACACCGCCTCCGCCGCGTCCAAGTAAGTTGCTTGTGGTGACGTGCGCCGGCCCCACCCTTCTTGCCTGGCGCTGTTCTTGCCGTGTTATTTAGATGAAATCATGGAATGAGAGGTTAAGTTGTTCCGAATTATCTGAACTGTCGAGATATCTGTTTAGGTTTAGGGGTCGTTTACTCAGATGTCAACTTAGAGAGATAATGAGCGATCTGAATTTAATCGTCCTATTCGACGGTCGAAAATTTCGAATGACTGTTGAGTGGTGGATTATAATATGAATTGTTTCTCATTTGCTAGGCAATCATAAAGTTATTTAAGTGGTGAGAATCTGTTTGGTCTGTTGGAAGCATAATACATCTAACCGTTGGATTTTAGATGTATAACAACTTAGAATTGATCCTTGTGTTTTACAAAATAATGCGCAGAAGAATTAATCTGGGGAGTCTTTCCTGAATCCTCAGTTTATTTGGTGGCTGATGTCAAAGATTCTTCCCTATCAAATTCCTTTGCGATGAGTTTTTCCACTTCATCATATTTATGATTCTGCAATATTCTGACGAGACTAAGCTATTGGGCCACTTGCATCCAAATAGTGGTAGCCGTCCGATTAACAAAGTTGCTCAAATTACACCACAAATATAATGGATATTGGTTAGGCTTGGGCTTTGTTTGGCTCAATTCAGGCTGGGCACAGCTTGGGCTGACCAGGGCTATGATCCTGCCTTTCCGAACAAATCAGCAAATTATATTATGTACATGTTGGCACTTACAAAACAAACACTTACTCTCATATTACAATTTTCTGAGAATCTATAATTATGTAGAAGCTTTCAATTTCTTTATTTCTATTTTGTATCTGGAATATGTACATGACACATAGCAACATTGTGCTCTGAAATCTGGAATATGCATGTTACTTTGTGCTCTGAAATCTGAATATAGCAACATGTCTGTATACAGCAATACTTACATACAGAGTACTATTTGACTAGTGCCACTACTAGATATCGAATTCCAGCTACCTGTTTAAACTTATACTTAGGGTTGTTGTTTTTTCGAAAGCATGTTGTAGCACGTGCTTCATTAAGTGAAATTGGGAGGTTTTACAAACTCGAAGATGATCACGGCGAGAAGCTATACACATCTTGAGGGAACACATTACACAAATCACCAACGAGTGGTGAGAAGGTTAGGTCGTATTTAGTAATACCTAGAGTTGTTTGAACCAGTCTGGAAAAGAAAAGACCAGCTATGTTATTGCATAAACTTGTGAGGTTGTATCTCTGTGAGTCGTGCCTTACTGGTGTGTAGTTGCTGTGTGATGTAGCTTTTGCGTCTGAAAGAATTGATATCTTCGCAGTAGCATGGAGCGAATGTTCCTTATGTTTTTTTTTTCTTTTGGCTTTAACTGGTACTCCATGTTTTTCAGCTGTTAATGAGTTCCAGGGTGATTTCCACACTGTATTTAGTTCCTAAGTTATGTCAAACCTTGCAGGTCTGCAAAAGAAGCGGCTCCAAAGAAACTTGACTCAACGGTCCCCAAGGAGAAGCCAAAGGAAGACAGTCACTGATTGGAGTTGTTTATATGAATGGTATAACCCGCTTTTAAATTTGTTCAAGTTTTTTTACAATTACTTGTGATAGGAACTTGTACCTCTCTTAAATAGATGCACGGCAAAATTGTGTTCTGTTTGAACAGAAGTATACTGGGCCTCTATGGAACAGCTAAATGCTGTTATTTTGTTTTGCTTGTGAGGATCTAAAGCTCTTAGCTAATCTACATGTGTCCTGATAGCTTTGATGTTTGGATGACTTACCCAGTACGACAAATATATAAAATGCTTCTATGAAGCACTTTTACGATCTTCCTTTTTACTGTCAGCAACCATATATATTTGATTTATTTTAATTAATCATTGTTATAGGTTCTATGTTACTAAGTCCAGATCCCTGTATCACTGTTTAGTTATCGGAGAAACAACTATTCACTGTCAACAGTGCTTCAAAATGTGATGCTGGCAAGAACATAGTCCAAAGCCTTGTTTTATAAAAGGATTCTCTATGAGCAAACCGTGGATGCTACTTTTCCAGTGTGTGCATATATAAATGTTGGGTAATTCGAACAGTATTTGGTCTTTGCGCATCGGAATAAAGATGGGCTAACTGAATAATTCTATTAAACATGCAAGTCAATTTTTGTTGGTGTTATACTGTGCTCATAAGTTTTGCAACTATATATTGTGCCAGCTACTGGTTTTTCTGCACCCTGTTGATCAATTAAAACAGACCTTTGAATGAAGGGAACCATGCCTTGAATCCAACCTGTTATGAAGTACTGCTACAACTCCATAGTGAAAGCTTGGAAACTTGTTAGATCTGTACTGTCACATTGCTGTTTACAGAAATATCATTGAAGGGAGTTACATGCCTATTTGGACATTTGGTGGTCAGCTTGTACGGCGCAGTACTACCCAAACTGGTAGGTCCTGTGTAACACTCACTGCTCGCCTAATATCTGTCGTCCGAGTGGTTATTTCTGAGCACGAGAGGAAATCGTGGTTCCTCTGTTGTGACTTCTGAATCCGATAGAGGTGACCCAACCTGCGACAGACGGTCCGTCGGGCGATTGGTGGAGAGGTGAGCAGCGACTGTACCGGAAGGGCCGGTCTTGGTGGTTGCGACTTGCGAATCTGAAAGAAACAAGGTGTAGCAGTAGTAGGTAGTAGTATCATCCGATCCAGTCAGGGAGGCAGGCAGTACACCATCCATCCATCCCGGTGGTGTTGATGGCAGTGCTGTGCCGTGCGAGAGGGACATGGAATCCCTTGAGGTCGCATTAGCAACTTTCAACATGGCGATAGCGCGCCTGACAAGTTGGTTGTTGGTTCAGTTAGGTTTGCAATCATCGCCGCGATTGTGGCCCTTGGCTTGCAAATCATCACGCGCGTCCAGGGCGAGGACGAGGACGACCGGCGGGTGTAGAGTAGGAACGACGACGAGGACGAGACCGACCCCCCAGGCTAGCAGTGGACAGTGGAGTGTTTGGGTACAGTTGGCTCAGCAAATCAGAGGAGATCATGCATGCCTTGTCGTTCAGAGCTGCCGGATAAGCACTTGACTGATTGACCTGCTGCAGCGCGGAAATGGAAAGCAAGAGCCTAACCCTGCTCACCGTCAGAGATATAGAGCTCGCATCAGCAGCCGGTCTGTTGGACGCCGCAACGTCAGCGTGATGGTACACGGTGCACAGACGACGTGTCAATTCCAAGGATGCATGGAGGACAGGCTAATAAACGTACGTACGGAGTACGGTACGCTCCCTCCAAAACCCAGGTGTTTAGCGTGCGTGTTGAGCCCCGAACCGGCCCCCCTTAATAACCCGCCGGCTCCATTTCCCCGTCGACAACCCACCGCACGCTCTGGAGCGTCGACCATCCATCCGATCCGTCATTGATTCGCTTGTCCAACGACGGGCGAGACCGCGAGAGGAGAAGGCGAGAGAGACCGGCGCACGCACGCACGCAGGCATGTGTGTGTCCATGTCCAGCCATGGGCGTTCCGGCCGGGCACCCAACCCAACCACCATTTCCCGCATTTAACCGCCAAATCATGCCACGCCGTTGGGATCTCCCGACGGCGCACCGCCACCCTCGCTTCACTTGGGCGGACGGACGGACGGTCCCAATTGATTGGGCTCTCCCACCGCGCGTACGCGCAACGTACCACGGCCCGGCCTTGCTTGCTGCTGCTGCTGCCCTGTTCCTTTCGACGTTTCCGCTGCTGCTCACGCGGTCTCGCCTCACGGACACAGCCTCACGGACACGGGGTCAGTCACACGGGTCACGAGGAAACGGGAAGAATTTGCTGGTGAACGAAGAGGGAACCTTGCTAGTGGGCAATGGCTACTTTTTTTTTTTTTGGTATATATACCAAATCCAGTCAGTATATCTAATTGTTAACCACTTTGCCATACGTGCCTCATGGAGCTGCTTAATTGGCACTCATCAGATGTTTTACCAAACTATAGTATAAGACACTTGCTTTGTGGACCCAAATAATCTAACAGTTCATACGGCGATTAGGATCTAGCACACAGAGAGTTGATAACACAATACACTGATGGGATACCGACTTACAACATTTGATGAGGTCAAATGTGAGGAACTCATAATACACTTTCTTTCCTAACTCTGGCAATATTAGGGTTAGAGTTGGGGTTTCGGGGGCTTACCTAAATCCAACGAGCTTAGAAGGAGTGTTGGGGAGAAGGATGGCCTGCCAGTGGTTGTATAAGACACTTGCTTTATGGACCCAAATAATCGTAACAGTTCATACGGAGAAGGTACTAAGGGAGAGTTGATGACAAATAGGCAGGAGACATCACATTTGATAGGTCAAATGAGGAACTCATACCTTATTTTTTGAATAGCGACAAACTAGGATCCAAGGTCTAGTCTTGGTTGGTTTTTTTCAATCAATCTAAGAACTCCACGAAGTAACAAAATGTTATTAGGGTTGGGAACATGGCCTCAATCGGTTTAGCACGAGTGCATGCTTGGAAGATGGCGTGCCCTGATGAAGGCATTAGGGCATTGTTGAGCCGACTGACAAGTGGTGGTGGCGGGGGGGCCTCAACCAAAGTTAGCATAAAAGCGACCAAGAAGACAATGGTTGGGTGGGCGTGCAAGAGGAGGCAAATATCCCAACGGCCACAACCCGATTTAGGACCGAACCGTGGTGGATAACGGCATTGAGGTATTGGAGCCGAGTAGGGCAGTGGCGAGGAGGACGCAGATGATGAGTGGAGGAGGCATATCCAATTGATTTAGTAAGGGCAGTGGTGGATGACCTTGCAAAGAAGATAAGGTGTTCAAGGATACATTTGATCTAGGCCCTCCATTTTATATTTGAAGTGTAGAAAATTATGTGATATTTTCCTAGAAAATTTAGATTACTCAGATGATGCATATACTTTCTTAGTCTTTTCAAATAATTAAGTCTCATGGCTTCAATAAAAAAAAAAAGAAACAAGATAAAAAATGTAGTGTTGCCTATGTTAATTAGACCACATTGGTGAATTAATCATCAATTATATGCTTAATTTAACCAATGCAATGTTGCCTATGTTAATACATAAATGGAGACTGCACCCTATGTCCATTAAACGGAAGTGGCGCCATGTATGGTGATTTAAAGTGGCATTTGGTCGTATGTAGGTGGATGGCAAGTGAGCCTCTATAGTACTTATGTTGTTTAGTTTGGACCCTTAGAAAAGCCCAATTTATAGTGGCATTTGGTGAGAGGGCTCTTTTGATATATATATATATATATATATATATATATAGGATGGCATACACCCGCGAGCCATATAAAAATTGAAAATGATTGCCACCAAAAAAGCCTCTATAGTAGTAATTTTTTTTGGTTTAGTTTGGACCCTTAGATCACTATTGCAAAAAAAAAATGGTGCATATTCTTCAATTTTTGAATGTTAATTTAGTATTTCTAGGCCATCTCCGAATGTGATAGAGGGATCTGCTGATATTGTTTTTTTTTTTTTTTTATACACATTGAAAGATCTAGAGGGGCAAGGAGCCCCTACTACAACATATATTAAAATATACATCAGGTTCAAATACATACTAAACAAAAGAGGGATATGTTAGGGAACTAAAACTAAGGAACTACTAAAAAAGGAAAACTGAAAAAAAGAAGTGGCCAAACCAAAGGCCTCCAAATCAAGCTTAGATTGTCTATCCATTCTTTTTTTGATACTGTTGTATTATTAATACAATAGATTAATTTGAAATAGAAATTTTAAATGATTCATCTTCCCATAAATAAACAACTCTTTTTTTAGCACATTTCTATTTCCAATTGATGAAATTAGAAAAATGAACATGACTAAGGTTTCAACTTTCAAGTCTTTCAGAAGTCTTGCACATAATTATTTGTGATGTTTTACATGGATTCAAAAGGGAGCTCCGATCCAGTCCCGACATATAGCATCAATGGGTTTCCCCAAAAGATGGGGCAGAAGAAAAGAGGCGCTCACAATTTGCACGTACATGCCAGCCAACTATGTGGCCACACTTGTCCTGGAGTATACGTTCCTCTTTTAGCCTTGCATATATATGTATGCCAATATTTACCAATATATGTATTTACGTATATGCATGTATGTATGTGTCTCTTATGTTTAGTTTACAGAGAGGGAAAGAAAAATGAGTACAAGGAAAATTGGTACACCAGAACAAAAACGGGCAAATGCAAAACAGAGAAGCAAAAAAAAAGTGTGACTAAACAATTATACACTTCCTATCTTCCTTTGCTGTATACAAATTAATTATCCTTAACCCCCAACAATAATGCCTAACAAAAGGAATTAATCTGCTAGCTAAGTAAATTAAGAATCATCTGGGAAGAAGACGACCAAGGAGGAGGTTTTGATGATCTCATTTTTCATATATCTCCCATCCCATTCATTCATCACCTCCAGGCACCATGCAAATTAATTCTCTCTTTCTAGATCATGCATGCTCATCTCTCTCTGTCTAGCACCCCTCTCTTTCTGTCCTCTGGTTACTGTTTTTCTCTCTCTATCTCTTTCCTCGATCCGTACTCTTCCAAATGCATGATGCGCGCATGATGAGCCATGAAAGGTGATGTAGCGATGTGTTAACCATCAACAACCACTGTAGTCTCTCAAGGAGAACCGCCCTGTGCCGTCGGGCCCGGCGTTGCCGGCGCCGGCGTGCTGCAAGCCCAGCGTCAGCGACACGTCGCCGGCGGCCGCGCCTGCCGCAGCGGGACCGTACCGCATCCTCACCCCGGGCTCGAACCGCCCGTACAAATCGTCCGCGCCACCGCCCACGTGCGCATCGCCGCCGAGGAGCTCCACCGGGTCGATCCCGACGAACGCCGCGTCCGCAGCCGACGGACCCGCGGCGCCAGGGTCGGGCTTGTGGGGCATCATCATCCCGGGCACCGTGCCGTGCTGCTGTTGCTGTTGCGGGAGCTGCGCCGCGCCGGTGGTGGTCGGAGAGTGCGAGTCGTCGGCGCCGGACGGGTCGTTGCCGGACTCGGGGCCGCCTCCGCCGCCGGCCGAGGAGCCGTCGAGCTCCCTGCACTCCTGCTGGTACATCTCCTCGATCATGGGCTTCCATAGCCGGACACGGGCGTTGATGAACCAGTTGGAGACCTGGAGTTGATCCAAAGGAAAGCAAACAAATTATTGCAGGGACAGGAGGTCCACGCACGGCCTGTGTGGGGGCTGTGTGGGATGTGGCGCCATGCATGCATGCATGCATGTATATATTATTATGCAGTATTTTGTATGGGAGCCAGGGACGTGTATAGGGCTAGCTATGCCCAGTTCTCACTGTCATGTTTCAGTTTTATGCTGACATTGTCTTGTTTCATTTGTGTCCAATGTATTGGATCTAGTTTTTGTTGTGTAATATATATAGCAATATACTTGCTTTGTTCTGAATTCTAAGCATGTAGTACATGCACATGCACATGGTTATAAATAATATGTTTCTTTACATATCATATTAATTTTGTCCTATGTAAAAAGTTTCTACCTCTGTTCAGATTCACAATGAGAAAAATATTTCCACAACATAGAGTTTACATGTTGCTAAACAATATAGGTTTTTTTTGAAATTGATGCTCAAACTTAGTGTTTGACATGATAAATCTAATAAGACATGTAAAAAACAAAGGGAGCAGTACAAACTAATAATGAGAGTAATTTTGTGTGGCTATAGAATACTAGGTAACTTTTTCTACAAAAAGCACTTGTTACCATGTGTACATGTGTTTATATATTTATGCACATACTTGGTCTCATAATAGTAAATTAGTTTGTTGTTCCCATAAGATTATATTCAAGATAGTTTCACTGTGTTTTGCATATTCGCACTGATAATAGTAAATTTTAGTAATAATGCTAAATTTTAAGTAACCAAATCACACATGCATGGGATTGTCCTTTGGTCTCAACACATATGGAACTTTTCAAACAATATATGTTGATTGCATGGAGTAGTAGATCATTTTTATTTCTACATTTAAGCCACCAAAAATGAAGCATTAAGTTATACATGCAATTGACACTTAGTTGTTTTAGCAGTTTTCTTCTTCATTATACTTTAGATTCTTAGCAAACATTATGAGCTATATGTACCTTGAAGCCGATATTTGTTATATTGAGTAATGTTTCTATTTATTGCATATGTACTTTCCTAGGATTTTATAATGTTAGGTAATATTACCAACAATATATATCATTGTAAAATTAATTTTCTTTGAGTTTGATCTTTAATATTCTTAGGCATATATAGGTGGAGGGAACACATGTCATCAAATATTCAAGAGGTAAGTCCATGTAGGCACAAAATGGTAGTCAAACCTCTATAAGGACAACATTTTATAGCATGCATTATTAGTCGATTTGATTTTTTTGGATTATAAATCCACATATTAAGGATGGTGAAAAATCAAATTATTGATTGATTCGAGCGTGAAGTTTCTTATCTCAAGTTAGATAATGCCTTCAAATTCAAATTCACACATAAAAAAATAAATTCATCCCATGATTTTGATGTCCCAAAAGTATCTAGTACTCTTTACAAAATCCGGTGTAGTTGAAATAACGGAATTAGAACTTGTTTGGTCGAGTAACGGAAACTCAATCAAACTCATAATTTTCTCAACGGAATCTTTTCCTTCTTTTTTTCTGAATATTCAGTTAAAACCATTCCAAAGCTTCTTTTCGCCATAGGGATTATATTATAGATTGAGAAGTATGAATAAAGAACCCATTGTCTTTCAAAATTCTAGGACCTAATACTACAATAGGAGCTACAATTGTTATATAAAATATATAAAACAAACACAATTATATATGCTCTTAATTGTAGCATTATAATATATGCATGCATGTGGTGAAGAAACTACATTTATAATAAATAACTATATATCTTACACATTGATTTTGTGTAGAAAAAATTAATGAGTTAATTAATTGCACCTGAAAAGATTCATATGATGTAGTGGGAGCATATAGTTTTGATAGAACCTCATCTAACAAGTAAACTCCTTTTTATTTTCTAATGCAATTTTCCCTATATATATACTATAATTATTTGAAAATATAGTATAAAGTTTGGAAATGGGTGTACATGCATGATCAAGGGCAAATATACACACATTGAAAGTCAGGAACAATGTCTGTCTTGCTTCAAGATGAATTAAGGCATGCATATAGTTTATTACATGAAAAGGTGTCATTATTACTAGTTATTCATTAGTCAAATTCTTTGATGGTAGTATATATATATGTAAATGATGTGAACAATGTTGATGTGATCAAAGCTAGCACCTTGAAACTACATTAAAATCTACTGAGAAAGTTAGACCAAATGATGAATTTAATATAGAAACGATCTATCTATATGGACCAAGTAGGTTAAGTGGTCAATTACTAGCTGCTTAAACAAGTTAGTAGCAGGTCAGAACTTGGAATGAACGATGTACCAGCTGGTTGTAAGAATTGTGGCATAAACATACGGTGCAACCAAGGGGTGATACTTATTAACTTGTTCCAAGAAAAAGCACCACTTTTGACAACATGTGTGAAGATTCTGTCAACGTTGTAGCACATTAAGCATAACAGCATATATCGTATATAGCTAGGTAGGGTCGTTTATTAGATAGCTTGGAATCACAGAATAGTCGCCATCGGTGTAGAAAGCAAGAAGCAACTTAATCTGCCCCACATGGTTAATATATGATATCGATCGGTAAATATATATCCGGTTGGTGGATCCAGAATTCTTTTTTTCATGAGAGGATACTATGAATCTAAGGTACGTATAGAAAGGACAAGAGTATGTGTAGTGGGCCACAATGTCGTAGTATGTGTATTATTGGACCCCTATAGATATATGAACCAGCTATCAATCAGTACAAAACTTAAATTAATGTTACGCAATCACGGCATGCATAGATTTCACCTAAGATGCCAGGAAAGGATAAAGGGACAAGGGGAGGTGAAGAGGGGCCCAGTTTGCGTTGTCACATTGGGCAAGAGCAGAGGAGGAAATGTTTCTACGATGCGGCCATCGATTGATAATGACCCAGTGCCCTGAAGTTGGTAGACATGAGGGGCACTTGTGCAGGGACCACGTAAGTGCATGCAGGAAAGAAGCCAAAAACCCCAAGATCGAACAGAGAAAAGAGAGAGATAGATGAACTGATGAAGGATAGAAAAACATGCATAAAACTGAGGAGCTGTGGAGTAGGGTTCAGTCCAATGCCGTCACGCATGCTAATATAAATATGTGGGCATGCATGCACGCACCAATTTTAATAGTTTGCTATATACTAATTAAGTTCAGTCTTCCACTACATTCACATATGGTAAGTACCAGCATCTATAGACCACACTAGGATAGGTATATATGCCTACATATATTAGTAAGTGCTAGAAAATATCTTAAAACGATTTGACCCTCTTGTCGATTTCATAAATTAAATTTAGTCAGTCTATATCGAGGTGATGAGGTTATCGACTCGATCTTAGCTTATATTAATTATTTTTACAATCTAGTTATTCTGTGATGTGCACAATATTAACTGAAATGGTTTAATTTCGAGCAAGGTAAGTCGTACTTGAGAAGTTGCTACTAAATTAATTATGAATTTGATTATATATAATATATAATTATTTTAGCTTTTATCGTGGTTTATTGCTGTGTATTTTATTATTGAATACTTGTAAGTAAAAACTCATTCCCATGTATAAGATATGCTATATCAGGAGTTGTGTTGGCAATACTCCAGCAACGATATATACTAGATTCATCCTAAGTGTATATTTTAATTAGTGGTCATGTCAGTTTCTACTTACCTCGGGGACACACTATATATCTACGCATAATAAGACAATGCAGACGGCGCCCATGCTGATACAAGTCGATGCCAAAAGAAGCGCATCCAAATCAGCAAAACAAAGAGCATATAAAAACAGGCTAAACTGCCACGCTCAACAGTAGGCGATAGATCTGATATTCAATCCATGCATGCATGCTGTACGGTACGTATGATCTGCAACGAGCTAACGGATGAAATAGCTCTGACTCCACACTGTGCATGGGGTTGCAAGAGTTGTACAGACCTGGTTCCTGGACAGCCCGGTCTGCCTCGCCAACAGGTGCTTATCGGCGTCGCTCGGGTACCTGCAGCACCAGAAAACACACATGAGAATCAGTACGTACGTCTGGCCCGGCCATGCATACGACGCCGAACAAACTGTACCGCACCAGCGGCGGCACGTAGAAAAGGACCCATGTTAAGGCTGCCACGTACGTAGGCACACTATCTTCTGCCAAGCTAAACAGCGCATGCAGCAGCAGAAGCCGCAGGAACAGCACCACTACGTGGTAACCACTATTCACCAATCATATACCCATTATATGTGATGATCATATGTAGTTGTATGGACGAGCCACCGATAAGATATCCATGCACGCACATGAACGCTACTAGCAGCATAGCCCCCATGCACCACTCGATCTCTGCAATCTGCATGCATGCAGCGCCAAGGGAAAACGGATTCCGAGGCCGATCGATATATGGCGCGTTGATCTCTCGCAGGCAGGCGGCAATTGGCAGTGGCAACATGATAACGGGATCAGATGGTGGCACGCTGGAAGCAAAAGGAGGCCGGCCGGCTCATCGTCCGGCGACCACCCGCCCATGCCGGCTGCAGCAGCCTGGGCCGCGGCAGAAAGGCCCGCGCCGTGCCATCGTTCATGCGTGCAGCGTAGCAGAAGGCGCGTAGCTTTTGCATGAACGGAAGAGCTCGCAGCGCAGCAGCCTTCGGGCGGGAGAGGGCGGAGAGCAGAGCTCCTGCCGCTGACACTGATTGACCGCAGTAATAAAACCAGAGAAAAAGGTAAATTTCTGCAATGATGGGAAAGTAAAGTTAAATCCCGGCCCGGGGGAGCAAAAGGGAAGGAATATACACAGGCGCACAGTCCCCGGCATGCATGGCTGGTTTTTTAGCGTGGATCTCGAAAAAATTACTGCTTTTGCTAAAGCGCCGCAGCAGCCAGACGCCGCGGAAAAGCAAAGCACAAGCTGCCCTGCCCGTGATGACTCCAAGGGCATTCATCTTCCACGGCATCGATCGAGAAGAGCTCGAAGAGAAGGGAAATATATGCATGGTGATGAATGAATCAAGTAGGCCGGAGTACGTACGGGTGGAGGAAGTGCTCGAAGAGCCAGGATCGGAGGATGTTGACGGAGCGCTCGGGGAGGCCGCGCTGGGGCCGCCATGCCTCCTGCTCCATCATGCCCATGTGGTGGAAGGCGCGCTGCTGGCGGAGGCTCTGGTCGATGGCGCGCAGCCGCGGGTCTCGCCCTTGGTCAGCCCGGAGCTGGTGCCGGCGTCCTTCTCCCCGAGCACCTCGCACGTGGCCCGCAGCTGCGACGCGATCGCGTCCTTGAGGCACCGGAAGTGCCGCGACATGGCCTTCTGCGCCAGCGCCGTGTACGGCGTCGCCGCGCCGAACCCCATCACCGAGTCGAAGAAGTTCACCACCATCTGCATCTGGTCGCAGTAGTGGTTGTACCGACGGTCCACCTGATCGACAGATCATCGTGCAAACATCCAACAAATTGTTATTACATACATCAGATATATAATTTACACAAGGCAAATCGAAATATATGGAGATGAAATAAAGGGATCGACAAATTAAAATCCTACTCTACTTAGCAGTACAAGCTAAGTAGTTAGCTAGTACGATCGTGTCGAAAGCAATGCTGATCGACATCGATCGAGCACAAGAAACAAAACTCGATCGGGTGGTGCAGCACACGCAGTTAAGGCATGGGCATGGCGTTGCATGTGTCGCTGGCACAATTATGAGAAATGGTGAGAAGGAACAAAAGCAGCCGAGGCCCACCGGTATTTGGCAACAGCCGGCCGGCCGGCCGGGCTAGCTCGCTGAGCCAGCCACCATACGCATCTACCAGTGTGACCAGCTGCGTGCATGTGCTAGAGCTCCAGCTGCTGCTGCCCGCGGCGATCTGCAGATCACAGGGCGATCGAGCTCCCTCGCTGGCCAATCATGTACTACTGACTAGCAGCTATAGCAGCAAGGACGACGAGTTCGTTGTGACATGTAGCAGCAGCTAGCTCTCGTACTTGCTCCCTGCAGTGCCAATTGTAGCAGTGCCGGCCGGCTGAGAAGGTAGTTAGTATAGCTTAGGCGAAGCTATAGCTGTTCATCATCAGCTAGCTTTGCCCGAAGCTGATGATGATGCCATCGATCTTGCATCATCGATAGATGCATGCATGATTGCAGTAGCAGCAACCACCGGTGTAAGTATATGCATCTATAGATTAAACCTTGTAGGCGAACCAAATTAAGCTTTGAGTCATCAAAGTACTATATATGCATATAGAAAATCAAAATTAGGTAGTGACGCCGCCTCTCATAAACAATTACTACCAGCTAGTACCATAAAACTCCTATGTTAATTGAGATGTGATGACAGCAATCGGAAGAGTGGAAAAGGATAGCTAGCTAGAGTGAGGGGGTCCGTACTTGTTTGCCCTTTGTGGGGATATGGAGAGAGAAGAAGAGGAGAGGCGGATGGATTGGCGCATAATTATAAAGAAAGAAATGGAGGCGATGAATGCAGCGGCAACAGCGCAGCAGCACCAACAACCGCCCAAAAAGAAATCGATCCCATATGGGATGGGATCGATGTTACTATGATTAGGAGATTCATATCCCTCTTGGAGTTTGTGTTGTGTGGCGGCGGCGGCTCCTGCTGCACCTGCCTGCAGCCTGCATGCCATTGGCGGCCACCTGCCACGACGTCCGGCAAGCATGACTTGGCAGTTGGCAGTAAAAAAAGAAGACAAGAAGAAGCTCTCTCTCGTACTCGTGCTCTACCAGCTTAGCTAGCTGCTTCTACACTGGATCATCGATCGGGTGTAGTAGTGCTACGTCTACGTACCGGCCGGCTCTGCCCACCTACCGCCGCGGCCACAACTACCTTAGAGGTAGCTAGCGCCGCCGCCTCCGTAGCCGCGAGCGTCGTCGGCGGCGGCCGGATCGAGCTTATTAGCTACGGCGTCAGCAAACCCATGCACTCATGCTCATGCATGCAAGCAAGAGAGGAAGCAGAAAGGGGAAGGAACGATGGAGTTCGTGTGTGTGGAACTGTGAATGATGAGACAGTGGACGTGCCTCGTCGAGCATGGAGATGAGTTTGGCCTTCTTGCGCTGGTGCTCGAAGCGGTCGGCGGGGAGAGCTGAGGAGGCTCCTTGGACGCGGACGACGGCGACTGCGCGGCGCCGGAGCTGGAGGCGCCGCCCTTATTACTGGCGGCGTTAGGGTTGGACGCCGATGCCCCGCGGCCGCCACGCGCGCCGCCCTTGATCTGCCCACGCCCGACGCTGCAGAACTCCTCGAGGAGCTCCTGCGCCGCGCGGGTGTACTTGAATTGCGCAGCACGCCGGCGACGCCGGCCGGGCCGTAGCCGACGTGCAGCTGCTGACCCAGCGCGCCGACCTGGCCGTGCAATGCCATCGGCAGCTGCTGCTGCTGCTGCTGCACCGACGGGCCCTGCTGTTGTTGCTGCTGCTGCTGACGGTTGAAGTAGAGCACGCCGTCACGAACCCTCAGCTCCTCGGCCTGCTTCGCCATCTCCAGCTGCTGCAGCGACGGCGACAGCGACAGGGACAGACCCTGGCCTTCCACGACGCCGGCGGTCCCGGCGCCGCCGAACGCGGCCCCTGCGGCGGCGCCGAACGCCTGGAACGCCTCGTGGTGCTGCACGTCCGACGGCTGCGGCGACGTCGGCGACGATCTAGACTGTTGCTGCTGCTGCGGGTTCATGAGGAAGAGCTGCATCGCGGCGGCCGGGTCGGTGGCCAGACCAGCCATGCCGCCTGCTTGCTGCTGCTGCTTGGGAGATGACGTTTCACCTAACGAGCCCATGCTGGCCCCACCGAGGACCAAGCCAGCACGACCCGCCGCGCCGGCCCCGAACCAACCGCCGTCGCCGCCGGACAAGCCGGCCACCCCTCCGGGCCCCTGCCGTAGCCCGAAGCGGTAGTTGGCGTTCATCTGGCTGGCCAGCAGCTCGGTGGCGGAGGGCCCCGACGGCGGCGCGGGGAAGTTGAACATCTCGGAAAGCATGTTGGAGGCACCGGCAGCCGCCGCCGCGTGCTCGTACATGGACCCAGGCCCGCCATGCTCGTCGCCGTCGATAGGGAGCAGGCCGTGCCCGGCGGCTGCGGCGGCGGCCTGGTCGAAGCCCTGCACCCTCAGCTTGTCGCGGCGGCTCTGCTGCGCCACGTGCTCGTGCTGCTGCTGGTGGTCCTGGTGGTGTTGGCTGGAGTCCGGACGGTCGAAGCCATCGGAGGGGAGTAGCCGTAGACGCCGCTGCTGCCCTGGTGGAATCCCTGGGAGTGGGACATAGAAGAAGTCGCGGTAGCCGCCCGGGCGGAGGCGGAGATCGCTGCGGCTGCGCTGCTCTTGGTGGGTTGGCTCACGTACGTGGTGGTCTGACTCTGCTGGTACGGTGGTGGCGCCGCTATGCCCATGCCGGCGGCGCCACTGTCATCATCGTCGGCGGGATCCTGCTCCTTCCTGCACACCTCATCATGAGCGCCATCGTAAGCACCGGCCAGAAGAAACCGAATTTATTATATAAAATTAGAATCCAAAAAGAAAAGACGACGATGAAGAACCGAATTGCACTCTCCCAAATTAAAGCAAACAAGTTAAATCCAAAGAGGAAAAAAAAGAAAAAAAGCAAATTAATCCTCCTTTGATTCCAATTTCCCCAAACTAATTAAACTCCAGATAGCTTTACTTGTATCTGAATTCTGAAGAAACAAACAGAAACAACCGATCGATCGACCGACCGGGAACGAATAAGATCGAAGAAGGTAAGCTGGTGACAAGGAAAGAACGACGGCGGCGACCGGTGTCTCCTCGCTCCTGGCGGTGGCTTCTTACCTTAACCTAAGAGGGCGGAACTAGCACATCGTTATCTGGGTTTGGGAGTGAAAGGGCAGCTCCTGCTCCTGCCGCCTCCGAGACGACCAGCAGCGGCTGCGGCCTCCCTCTCCCGCCATCTCTGTCTCTCTCTCCTTGTCTCCCGAAATCTCTTTATCTCTCAATCCCTCTCTCCGTCCGTCCGTCCTCCTGTGCTGCTGTGTGTGACTAACTCTATATTTTTTTCCTCCCCTCTTTGTCCGGTCGGGGCGGCGGCCGAGCACGCGCGCAGCCTTGTGCAATCGCCTTCCGATTCCGAAAGGGAGGGGACGGCGAAGCGAAGAGCTAGCGAGCGAGCGCGACGACGGGGAAGGCAAGCAGCTAGCAGCTAGTAGTAGCTCTCCTAGTAGCAGTAGGGGCGGGTGGCCGGTTGGTATATAAAAAAACCGAGCTCCTTTTCCTCTTGCTCTGCTGCTGCGTGCTGCGGCTATTCCGCTGCTGATCCCTCCTGGTTCCTGCTCCTACTGCTGCTGCAGATATTGGAATTGGACAGGGGCAGCTGAGAGCTCAATCCCAGAGGCCGGAGAGGGAGGAAGACGTCGCTGTCCCGGCCCTGCCCGTTCCTAGCAGCGCAGCAGCAGCTCTCCCTCTCTATTCCTCCTTTGGGATCCTCTTTTTCTTTTATGCCCTGCTGCTGCTTCTGCGTGTGTGTACCGCGTTTAATAATCGGCGGGAGTCGTTGTTGTGTTGTGGTTAAGTTATTATTGTTGGTGCTGGTGATGTCGTACGCTTGTTTTCATTTGTCCCCCAGGCCTCTCCTTTTCATGTCTCTTTTATTTCCTATCCTCGAATGACTTTACTGTTGATTTTTATTTCATTTACAGGAAGAAACAATTCAAACTAGTAGTTCGTTGTTTGATTTTTCCAGCTTTCACCTAGCTATATATAGATATATATGTTCTGGCTGCTGAATTTCTCACCATGCATGCTACCAGCTACTGTGCACTGTGTGTGTGTGTGTGTGTGCTGAAGTTCGAGCTCCTACATGTACGTACGTACAGCAGCAGCCAACTAGCTCGATCGCTACTTGATGCTAGTAGTAGACTGACGATGGAATGAAAGATGATGTCGATCATGTCGAGTATTATCCAGCAGGAGGCACAGAGAGAGGGAAAAAAAATGATGGAAAGCAAGCAAGGTAAAGGGGGGCAGGGGGTGTGATGGGAAAAGAAAGCGATGAGGAGGCGTCCCTCTCTGCATCTTTCCATCTTTTCTTTTTCATTTCGAAATTGACCAGCACTCGGACAGCCAGGCCAGCGCGGAGGAGGAGGAGGAGGACATCGACCTTGCCAAATCAAATTATCCTTTTTATATAAAAAAAAAACGAAGAAAAAGATCGAAGATGATGATCGATGAAACCTTTTCCTGTGCTCGAACCAACGCCATATGTTTACATCCCCGCCTTTATTGCGAAACCACCGAGAAAAATAATAAAAATCTCTCGGCCTCCATCGGCAAGGTGGTGGGTGCGACGAACCTCCTGTACTTTAAATTTCGCTGCTTTCTGATGAAACATTTAATTAAATGGAGAAAGGAAAGCAAAGGAAAAGGAAAGGAAATCAAGGCCTTGCTGTTGCGCTGCCGCTGCTAGCTCTCCCAACCACGCACGCGGCCGCGGCCGGCCAGCAGCCTAAACCTGACGACGCGTGCGTGCGTGTGCTGCTGCCTGTGCAGGCCTAATTAATCCGGCCCCAACCGCTAATCCAACCGGCCGGCCGGTTTCGGTTTCCTGCCCGTATGTTGACCTGCTCGCTCGCCATTCAGCAAGTCGAGCCCTTTTTCTAGGCTTTTTTGCTGTAGCGTTCGCGCAGTGATGGTGGGGTATTAAGAGAGGCGGTTGAGGCCCTGAGGGAGCTCGGTCTCGGTGCGGTGCGCTGCAGTGCGTCGCGTCGCGTCTCCCCGGCAATCAGTTCCGCTTCATCGGCGGCGATGATGTGGCCGGCGCCGGTGATCGAACGAACCCCACCCGCGGCACCACAGCCGGCCCTGGCTGAACCTGACGACGAGCAAAAGGGAACTCTTAGCTTCGAGCATGCTAGCTGTGCGTACGAGTGGCGCTTTTTTTTGTTTATTAATTCGGTCGTCTATCTCCATGTTTATCGTCGTCGGCGAGCCGGGGCCGTCGGACGGGGATCGGGCGGTGAGCGGAGCGGTGGACGGTGGTCCAGGCGCGCGATAGCGGCCACGGGCGGGCTTGTCGGCCGCTGCAGCGGAGAAGCCGTCCGTCCGTCCCAGACCCAGTGGGCAGTGGCGTCTCGATCAATTATTGGGCCGTTGTGATTTGGACTTGGCACCAACTCAATCCTAGTCTCACACAGTGATCATGTGTTATCTCCCCGTGGGACCCGCGCCGAGAAAAGGTGCTTGGCTTCAGGCTATACGTACCAGCAGCACTCGAGAGCAAGTCGTCCATGAACTAAACACTCCATCCAAATTGGGGAGTAACACTATCTTTTTTTAGATAATAATTGGAGTAATACTATCATTACCAAGTCTTGAAAGACCATACAGTCTGGGCTACAATTCTTCTTCTTACAATATATTATCGATCGATCGTTAAAAAGTTATTAGTGCAACTCAAGGAGCCGGAGCCTCTCTATATCCTTCCGAACTGATAAATAATCGCCCCGGTCCAGTTTATAAGCTTCTTCTAATTAACATGATACATGGATCATACATTTATTTTATTTTATATCGTTTAGGATTATAACTTACAAATATTGGATAGTGCATTTGATTACAGAGGGAGTAGTACTAAGCCAGATTGTAAGTTACAATCGTACATAATTGTAATGAAATGTATGATCCATGTATTACAAAGTTATAATCGTACATAATTGTAAGCCAAACTATTATAAGTTTGATTCTTAACATATATGTGAAATGCCTCATAAAAATAGACCGGAGGGAGTGGTATTAGAGAATGCGTTAAAAAAGAGAATACTAGTAGAGATTTTTTATTAAAAAACGTCCAACAACTGGTTTAATTTGATTACCCAAAAGAGATATTATATATTCTTGATTTTTCGCTAGCCAGAGATGGAGAGCGGGCTTAGCTACGTAGAATATGACCAAATATGAGGAGCAAAATTTAAGTATTTTTTCTACTATGCCTCTATTTTATTCACGGCCTTTCAGTACCTATATCCTTATAAAACTAGCATATGCGAGAGCATGGGTTAGTTAGTGAACTAGTCAAACTAATCGATAGTCAAAGTTTATTAAATGTGTTGACTTTTGAAAATCCTAATATATGGAGAAAGAATTTTATTTGCCAACCCAGTCTAGGGCAACATGTGCAAGCCGTGGTGGTGCCTAAATGGTTTCTGGTTTTATGTATGTTCCTGTACTGTACATATACCCAACTTTTGCCTAGTGGACTGATCGACCCCGACTGAACTGGAGAGGACTAATCTTCTTCTGCTACTTGATCATCACGTTAAAGGGTAATCCATCCAGACGCGCTTTTTGCTTATTCCTCCTTTTTTTTTTTTTTTTTTTCTAGAGCCTTCACACGGGGACCTCCTGTTACTTTCTTTTCTTTCTTCCTTTCGTGTTTACTTTCAGGGAGAGGCCGGTCACGCCTCTTACAGTCGTGCTTGAACCACTAAGTTCTAGTTTTCTTTATATGATTAGCCTGGTTTATTTTCCTTATTTTTGTTGTTGTTGATTTTTTTTTTTTCAAAAGGGGCTTTGCCCGTATTGCATTAAGAGAGTTGTTGTTGGTTTTCAAAGATTTGAAAAGTACTACACAATATAATTTTTTGTTAATAGTGTTTGTGGACCACACACAGCCGTTCCTCAGTGATTAAACTAAACTCTAAAATGATGGCATATGACAAGAAAATGATAATAATAAGAACCTAATTCCAATGCATAATTTTCAATAAGAACAACATTTCCAACGTCTAAGATGTGTGGGCACGAGTAATGGCACAATGGAATCTACGAAATAGTGCAAGGATGCAGGGAGGACCAGTTGAGATATTAATATATATTCCTTTTTTTTCAAAAAAACTTTATTTGTGTCGTGTTTTACTGTTGGTTGTTAAACTAGGGACCCAGGCAGGGCCAACCCGAGGCTATGTTTGCCACGGAGTAGTAAATTAATAAGATCACCCATAGGGTTTGGTTATATATAACACTTCTGGTCTTAGAATGGAGATATGCATTTAAGCAGTCTTTAAAACAATCAGCCTGGCTCATATGTGTATTGGTATTAATCTAGGATCGGATGGACGGTTGTCCTCTCCAAAAGTTAAGGATTGTGCCCTGAAAAAGGGCATAAGATATCTTGAAAGTTACAGCACTGAAAAAGCAATACTAGTAGTGTAGCTTGATTGACACAGTGGCTGGAAAGAAATGCCCTTGAGACATGGGCAGAACATTCTAAATTCTCTATAGTACTGACACACACATATGGTTCGTCCGCTGATGCTTGCCATCTCCCTTGACTTCGGTTCGAGGATGCTGTCGCATCGACGAAGGATCTCAGAGATTCACAACGTGTGACTCGCCTGAAAAGTAGGAAAATATCATGGAAAAATTAAAGGCATGCATTGTGAATTCTAAATGGCAAGAACATACATGCATACTATGCTGGATGAGAGATTTCTCCCAAAAAAAAAATGTTGTTGTTTTTTCTCTGGACGGGGGAAACTCACATTGTTGTTGTTGTTGCGTGTGGCGTAGTTTTCAGTTTTTCGCCCTCTGCAATTAGCTGAAAGGACCGGGCATGACAAAGAGAGCCGAAAACAAAAGGCGGACGCGGACCACAGCGACAGCATCCAAAGACCTCCTCTCGCCCTCCTCCTCTCCTCCAGCTTGTCTCGGCGCCTGGCTGGCCCCCAATCACGTGAGACGACGGCTCCCCACGTGCGCATATGGCCATGTCAGCTCCTTGCTGCTGTTCAAAGCAAGCTGCTGGAACTGGAGCGTTGGGCTGCTGCAGCTGCCTGAACCTGATAGATACCCCAAACGGCCAAACCGATCGAGCGCCTGGCGTACGTACGTCGTTGGTCAGCCAGCAGTGGACAGACGACGACTCAGATCAGATCACCTGCAGGCGTCCCCAAACTGTGTTTTCGCCGGGCGGCCGCCGGTGTCCAGCCTCGCGAAACGGGCAATTTTGCAGGCGCGCCCAGCCGAGCACAAGAGCCTTTCTCAGGAGGTCGGTCGCAGTCTTTCTCGAGGTGGTTTGGTACTACTCCCTACACATGAATCGGCACAAGAAAAGGATACTGCGACCGACTGGTGGTGTAATACCATTGTTTTTTATTTTTTTTCCAGATGAGATGGCCAATCATGTCACGCCGGCGCGAGTGACGTGTGACGCAGGACAAGGCTGCACTTTCGCCGGAGTTCTTCGCCCGAAGAAAATTCTGCCGCCGGTGAATCAGGTTGTGGTTGTCAGCACCGGGTACGGTCTAGGAGGCACGAAAATATATACTCTAGCAATTGGCTGCTTCTTGACGTGACCTAATACTCCCAACAGCAGGATTAGATTAGATTATTCTAAGGGCGCAAGTCGGAACCACACAAGCTAAGCTGCTGGTAGATGCACAAAATTAAAAGAAAAAATCGCCCCCAATTGCGGTGCTTGACAATGATACACGTATGCTAATTTATCAGATCCTCTCTCTCTCTTTTTCTATTATATACTGTACTATTATAAAAGAGAGAGAGAGAGAGAGTACAGTAGTCTGCTGCCTAGTTTAGTGTATCATATCATCATAACAAGGTGATGAGTTGCTGAGCATGGATGTACACGTAATGGATCGAAAATCTGCTAGATGTTGGCCTTCTAGCAGCTAGCCAGTAGGCACCACCAACAACTGATCACGCCTAGCCTAGCCTATATATCATATACTAGAAGAACTATCTAATAGACCATCGGCACCTTTCCAGGCCTTTGATGGCCTTCTCGATCGATATCACCGTGTCCTAATCAGCGTATCTAATCGCACGACGCCAGTGGATCAAAGGCGCCTTTTTCCGTGCCCCCTCCTCCACTAGTGCGGCGCAACACAGCAGCTAGCATGGGGGTGGTGGTGGCCTTTTGCTGCATGCATGTCGTCTGGCCGGCATCTGTGGCGCGCCTGCAATACTGCTGCTAGCTGAGCCGTGCATCAAGCAGGTGCAAAAGCTCAGGTTGATCAAGCGCGGCACCTAGCAGCTAGGAAGCAAGCTACTAGCAGTCAACATTGTACCATAGCCCTTTAGCGTAAAGTTTCTCTTTCCCTCACTATCTATCACCTCTATGTGGTACTTTCTACTACTCCCTCTGTTTTGAGATTATAAGACGTTTTTAACTTTTCTCGATATATTTATTTTGTTATGCAACTAAATACATACACTACGCCTAAATACATAAAAAAGAAATATATCTAAAAAAAATCAAAACATCTTATAATTTAGAATTGAGGTAATATCTACTAATCCATCCTCAAAATGGTGCAAATCTAGAAATCATTACTCAAACTATTAAAACTCTAGCTTATTTTATCGAAAACACTAAAATTTACAGATAGATACGTATATGACTATGAAAAATACTCCGTGAAGAATCTAATAAGACCACTCTCGGCCCTCCGTTTTGTAGGTTGTTCAAGTTACATAACTTTTACTGTGTATTTATACATAATAACTCTTACGTTTGGATAAAGTGCACAGTATACAACGATAGACGACATGCATAGTGCGCGCCCAAAGGCCAAATCCAATCATGCGTGTGTTCGCACAGCAGGTGAGTTTCTTCTGATTGGCGCCGTCCGGTCCGGCCGGAGACGACGGAGATAGAAGCTTCTCTTCCAAGAAAAGGCCCGGTGGTGGTACTCAAGGTCCCTGCATGCCATGCAAGCGTATACACTGTATGCATATAGTATGTTGGTGTACCGGTCCGGTCGCTGCCCAATTAATCAGCAGAGCGGCCGTACCCGTCCCGTCCCCGGCCGGTCCGCACGCCCAGCTCCGGCCCCGGCCCCGGCCCCGTTGTGCGGTTGCGGCATGGGACGACACGCACACATGGCACTGTTGGTTGGGGGCTTTGGTTCCACACTGCGTTGGTTCGTTCGGATAATGCATGCCTGCGTCTCCGCGCTTGTGTGAAGGGTCCGTGCGCGCTCCTGAGGATTTGCGGGCACATGGGGGCAGACGGCGACGGCCGTGTGGGGAGTTAAATTGATGACAGTTGCAGCAGTGCCAGCCTTTCAGGTAAGACGGCGACGCGATGGCAGCCTACTACTACTAGTATATGAACTGCAAGTTAGTTCTGCTTTTCTCGGATACAAATTGCAAGTTTACTTTTTTTTTTTTTTTTCTCGATCGGGCCGTTCACCCGTATTTCATTAAGAGGAGGAAAAACCAAATTCAGATATTAACAAACCCCGATGCGAGAAGACATCACGGGAGAAAAACACCAACAAAGACAAAAAAAAAATAAACTAAAAGCATGAAAAGCGAGGCGGGGAACCCTCCACCTAACAACCCCAAAGAAGCCGCGCCTATACAAAAGATAACTCAACACCTGGGTAGCTAGTAGTTGTCGTAGCCGCAGAAGATACACCTCGGCAAAGAAAGTATATCCGCCGGAAAGACAACGACCTCGGTGGGCGAAGATCCACCCTAACCTCCTTGGCGGCCAATCATCCGCCGAAAGCACGACCGGTGGCAAAGCATCCACCGGAACCACCACGACGGCAAAGCATCCGCCGGAAGCAACAAACTCGTGGCAAAGCATCCACCGTAACCTCCTTGGCGGCCAAGCATCCGCCCGAAACACAACCTTGGTGGCAAAGCATCCACCAAACCCACAATGGACCTCGGTGACAAATTGCAAGTTTACTATTACTATACATTGTTTACTATGAATACTATGCATAATGGAAGTTTGGTAACAAGAAATATATTCTCATGGTATATCTATTTAGAGCTGTTGTACATGTTAAAATTATTTTCTATAAACTTAGATAAATTCAAAGAAGTTTTACACAATTCAAATTCAGAACTAGTAATATCCTATTTGGGATCCAGTTCATTCAGGGCCGAGCGGCGGCTGCGCATGAGTGACTAGTAGCTAGCCAGGCCCACCTCCGTGCAGAATCTAGGCCACACAATTGTTCCACATCGATATGACCCTGGCTCGCTGTGTTTTTGTTTCCATCCGATGGTTTGCAACGCAATGCACGCAAGATATTATTGGTCCAACCGAGCCGTTGTTAACCGTATGTAGAGTAACGTACGCCAAAGTCCAAGCCGCGCCTTTCATGCTCTGTTTCATTGATCGGTGCTATGTAGTCGACCTCTCTATATTCTGGCCATTCCCATGCGAAATTCAGATCTGATTTCTACGATGTAAACTAGCAGCAGTGTATATACAGTATTTCTGACGTCGACGCCCACTGATGATTTTCGTTTACTGTAGTACGTGCTACTCTGCTCAACGACGATCGACATCTATCTGAGGGGGTGTTTAGTTCCCATGCACCCACCCAAAAAGCGCTACGCTTATCCGTCACATCGAATCTTTTAACGCATGCATGAAGTATTAAATGTAGTTAAATAAAATAACTAATTACATAGTTTGACTGAAAAGTACGAGATGAATCTTTTGAGCTAAGTTATTCCATAGTATGACAATAATTACCAAATACTCCCTCCATTCCACAATACTTGCAATTTTTTTTCATATAAACCGTGTTTGACCTCTCGCCTTATTCAACTTTTTTTAATAAATATTACCACTTTTGTTATGACTTATTACATCACTAAAGATATTGTAATAATGTTTTGTTTGTTTTATAATTTACATAAAAAATTTAAATAAGACGAAAGAAAAAACACACGCTTTATATGAGTCAAAAGAATTGCAAATATCATGAAACGGAGGAAAGACAAACGAAAAGTGTTACATAAGAAATTAACCCAAAACATTTCACCAACTAAACACCCGCTGACATCTGAAAAACAAACACTACCCTCTACTGTACAGTACATGCAGTCGATCGAGTAGCAGAAGATAGTAGGTGTCAGGTCCTGAATGGGTGCATGCAGCTCACAAACACAATCATGAATGCATAATGACACAGGGGAGGGATCATCATAACAGGCGGCCGGGGAATTGAAGAATATAATATTACGTCCACCCCTACCACTATCATAGCGTGTAAAGCAGAGCTCTGAGTAGTCAATTTCAGTTTCCATGGGCGATGGATCGAGTATGGTAATGGTAGGGCATGCATGGTGGAGCTGATGGGGCGTAGGAGGAGGAGACATGCCACCACGACGGCACCACCGCAAGAGGGGAGTGTGGGCCGGCGGCCGGGCCGGGGGCTAGCAGTGCAGAGCAGAGTGCACTGATCGATACGAACAACCTGCCACATCTGGAGTAGGAGACCCCATCTCGCCCCCAATCACTGTGGTGATTATTTGCAACTGGAGGCCATGGCACCTGCATGCCCAACATCTTTCTCCAGTTAGTCACTTTCTCCACCCCTCAGAGAGTCAGAGTCATTGGTGCGTGGTGTGGTGGCGAGTCCTTTTAAGGCACCTTTTATACTAGTACTACCAGTAGGGCAGAGAACGGCATGCACGCCGCGGCCAGCCCTCATGGCCGGCCTGGGTCGTTGCTGATGCTGCATGCATGGCCGGCCCCATAAAACCCTACCCTATCACTCTTATCGATCGTCCATGATCCACATCTATCTATTCCCCAATTCCCCATTCATGAGGGCCATGCATTTCCTCTTCTGGCTTCTCTCTCTAACTGTGCATGAGACACACGATAGTTTTACACAGGTGGAAACAATTAAGCCTCTCTCTCTCTATCTATTCTCTCTCTATATCTCATCTCCCCATGATAGCTAGCAGCTGCCTGCCAGTCGCTTTCCGTCCGCTCCGCTCTCTCTCTCCTGTGGCACAGGGGAAAACGGAGGAGAATACTAAAGATAAGAAAGTGACGTGTGTGTAGAGAGCGAGAAAGGGGAAGAAGAAGATGGGCGTTGAGAGATGCCCACAACGACACTCACACTCACACAAAGGCAAAGGCAGCATGCAGCTGCAAGCAGGGTCGGGTCAGGTCAGCTGGGCCAGCCAGGGCAGCCTGAGCAGCAGCACAGGCAACACAAGGCGGCAAGGGGAGGGAATCACCGGTGCAACAACTTGGCGCCGTGGTAGGCCATATATCCCGGGCATGCAGGCCCATAACCTCACTGGTCATAATAAATTATTAAAGCCGACAGCATTTCGCTGCCGCCGTTGGCATCCGCCGCTACCCGCCGACGTGGGCCGCTCTCCCGCCATGCACACCCCTCATCTTCGGAACGCATGTGTTCGCGTTGTTGCGTGAGCGCGAAGGCCGCCAGCCTATAGCCGCTATGGCGCTATCCAGCTGTGCGTGTTTGTGTTCTCTTTCAGGTGCGCCGCGTTTGAAAAAGCATCATGACCTGCTGCGTCGTAACATGCATCTTGATTATTTGATCCGTGAAAATAGCATGACCAAACGTGTGTCATATCGATAACTCTAATAAAAGCAAAACCCTACTGTTTAGTTCTTTGACACGTAAAACATGCATTGGCGGACCTAGAACTATATGTAGTCTAATAGCTAAATACGAGATTATGTATGATTAATCTCTTAACTATATAGACAAAACAAGGATTTTATATAGAAGTGGCGCTGATGAGCCCGAGCGACAGCCCAGGGTCGTCCGGCCTTGGGTCCGCTTATTGCATGTAAGGCATTCGCCTTACCAGTCCACTATTATTCCACTGCCTATTTTTTTTGACATGCATGGACGTCTACCTCAACAGTCCATTACCATTTGACAATAGCAATTTTTCTTAACATGCAAAATGTCCACCTCAACGGTCCACTATTATTTGCAATTGAAGTTCACTAGCACAAATATAATGGTATCCACGCCACTGAGCCAATATCATTTGCCACTAACAATTTTTATTGGTGTACACCTCAACGGTCTGCTATCATTTGCAATTAAAATTCACCGCACAAATATTATGGTATCATCGTCCCACCAGCCAATTTTTTTAGAGTTTAAGGGCTTTACGCCCCGCTCTTTAGCATTACCAAAGACATCAACGCTGCTCATTACAACGAGCTAATCTCCATGAATGTGCTAATATTACCAACAACATACACATACATCACATAATTCTTTTTTGGTAAACATTCTTACTCATTTATATTCCTCCTTCATACCCCTAAAGAACACGCGTAAAAACCCTATAGATATACATGGTGTGGCCAGCCCGCTGCCTTCGATCGTATCGTATACGTAGTGCTAGCTCTTAAGTTGTGTCAGTTCCCCATCAAAATCCATCTCCTCTTCCTGAGCACGCAGCAGGGGGTAACAGAGAATCGAAGATGGATGGAGAGTTGAGTTAAGGAAGTGGGTGGGAATGGATGCCCGGCCGGCCAGAGGAGCTTGTCACAGGAGATCTTCTAGTTGTTGGTGTGATTCTGGTTGGTTCATTTACCGGGGGGACCAACACAGGCGTAGCTTGGAGTTGAGGGCATCTGGTCCCAAACAGATGACGGACAACTGCTTTGAGCTGTGCTTGCAGCTAACCCAAATACCCTTCCATTCCACCACCACCACTCCATGCATTGCATTGCACGGGGACCGCCGCCCCGGACGGTCCTGTCCTACGTACAAAATACGTTCCATCGTATATATACCCACCACAGCGCCCGGGTCCACACACGCACGGGTACGTACATATATACACACAAACACATTGTATATATACGCTTTGTTGTTATAGCTCGTATATATACTGTATGCCCATGCTGTCATGCCATGCACGCTTGCCTATGTCTTGCGCTGGCGTTGTATCTATCAGCGCGAATATGTACGTACGCTGGCTTTGTAGCAACCTAGCAAGCTACTTGTACGTACTACGTGGCAAGTGTGGCATGTGACAAAAGCCCAGCTGGTACGGTGTTCCAGTGTTATGTTACGTTAGTTTCTCTTGTTGGCTTGCTGCCTTACCCTCCCTCATCTCATATTCTCATCTGGGCTCTTGGGCAGTGGGCCTGGATTGTAGTAGTAGCATGGGGGCCTAGCTCTTTTGTGCAGTGCAGTGCAGCGAGCAGCATCCATCATAGAGATCCCGCGCAGACCAGACGCAGGCCCATCCATCCATCTGCTGCCAGCATGACCCATGAGACCTGGCCATCATCAGAGAGATAACAATAATACTAAGAGGCTAAGCTATCACACCTCTGACCTCTGATTAGTACGGAGTAAGTAGTCGTACTACCACAGTACTATAGCTAGTACTAGCAGCCTATATCTAGTATCAGCAACCGGTACTGTACATGCAACACGCAACACGCTAGAGGTAGTTGTATTATTCAGTGGTGCGGTGCTACTTTAGTAGCTAGCTAGTACAGTAATCATGAGCACTCTTTAGCTAGGTTTGCTAAGGAAAATAAGATAGGAGTGAGATGACTCCTTGAGAAAACGGCCACTGGTCGGCCGGACGAATAAGGTGATGTGATGAGGTGGTACCGGTACGGGAGAATACGATGCAACAAACACAAGATCGAGCGGATAATACGACGCATTACATCGGATTCGAAGCCTTTTTCTTTTACACACGAAATAGAATTCGAACGAATTAGCATTCTCACATTTTTATTCAGGGATCGGAGGAGGTGAGCTAGGTTGCACAAGCACTACTGTAGATGTATCCTCGCTAGCTATGCTCTTCAGTAGGAGTACTAGGATAGTAGCTAGCAGATGGAGGAGAATCTGCCCCGCCTGGCCTGCCGCCGCTACGTACTGTACTAGAGTGACAAAACGGATGCAGCAGCCGGACGCATACGAACAGCGGTACAGGTACAGTTGCGTGACAGACAGTGGCGGCAGCAACAGCAGCCAGCAGGGCTCCAGCAGTGGGTACTGGTTCCGGCCAGGTACGAGCCGTCACATGCGCTCCACGACACGCCCCGCTGAATTGCATGCCGATGGAGGATGAATCCCGGACGAACCGATGATGATCCCACGTCAGGCCGGCCAAGGTGCTCACTGCCAATGCGCCCACGGCATCCGCCGCGCGCGCTGCCGCCGTCTGAGCTTCTGACGACTCGCCATTCTCCCGGCGGCCCCTGCGAGTTTTTTTGAAATAAAGGCACGCAGTCGCAGTGCAGAGCAGGTCCCGGGAGAGCAGGAGGCATGCAGTGCAGTGCCAGTGCCAGCCGCCGAGTGATCCAAGGCGCCTGCAGTTCTGCCTGCCACTGACGCGCTAGCTGCGGCTGTACTACTACCTGTACGCACGTCGTCGTCGTCGATCTCGCTCGCTCCGGTCCATCCATCCGGCATCAGCCAACTGCTGCTACGTACTGCTAGCTATAGCTAGCTGGGGCATGCAAAGGGAATGCGCCCTTCCCGAGGGTGCAGAGTCTGCAGACACGACGACCTGTCGACGACGACGGACGCCAGCAGCATGCAGTGCAGTGGCGTATCTCTGCCGCCGCGGCGACGACGACGACGGACTCACTGACCGCGGGCCGCCCCGCCCCGCAGGCCGTCGTCGCAGTCCATCCGTTCAGAGCTTTTGTTCCGACGTGCTGTCCCATTCAGTGCCGCGCAGCCTGCTGCTCTGCTGCGTCTTCAGTTGCTCTGTGTCCTTCACGTACTGTACTGCGCTGCTGGAGACTTTGTACCGCAGATCGATGGTGATGTTGATTTGCTACGGGAAAGGGAAGAGGGGGTCTCGAACGGAATGGAGATTGGAGGTGGATCGGTCGATCGTTGAAAGGAGAGAGAGGCCCGGTCGAACGGTCGCTGTCGTGCGCTGCTCATGGCGTGCTGTTAGTCGTCGTCGTTGATCCAATTTCACTAGTAATTTCTTTGTGATCCAGGGAGTAACCGCGTAGTATTTATGTATATGTATGGATTGTGTGGCACTGATCATGTACTCCATTGCTTTCGCCACATTGATCACCTCATCAGCGTGTTAATTACTCCAAGCAATATATAATTGTCAGAATAATTGGATTGGACGAATGTTAACGTCTTCAGGACCAGCACGGTTGGCTTCTTGGGCAATTCTCCTGGGCATCTGGGGATCCAAGGCTTGGAGAAGTACTTTTACCGTTTTACTAGACACAAGGGCCAGCTTGGAATTTTATCGTGTCGTAACCACTACTTAAGGATGAAGTTCCATAGTTTTCCTTGTTATTTTGGACAACCAACATAAAATGGAGGGAGTTTCATCCAAGGACTCTAGTTATACACCTTACGGTTTTTTACAATGTCATATATTAGGTTTATCCTAACTAACTTTGGCCAGTTATTTTTTTTAAAAAAAATATAGGTTATTGACAACATAAATTCATATTTTTCATATTCACCATGAGAAATACTTGCATAATATTTAGTTCACATGTTTTGAAACTACGTAGATTTTATGAACCGATGGCTAAAGTTAGGAATGTTTGACTTAGGACAAACCTAATATGACCCTTTCTCAAAAGAAAAAAAAAAACCTAATATGACATGTAAAAAACGGTAGGAGAATCAATTTTGTGTCATAAAATATGTATTCATACACTAACTTTAGGTCCTAGTTTGCCCAAGTAATTTTTTTTTTTTTTTTTTTTTTTTTGAGAATTTGCGAGAAAGAAAATAGTCTTGAAGTGTGCGGCCTTTTTCATCTTCGGCCAATTTAATCCGTTGGTGCATGGCATTTCGAGCAGCCCAACAGCAAGCACTGAATCTGACCACGAATCCCATGCGGCCCAGTGCGATTTGATTGGGATGGGTCGGCCCACGCGTTCGTGCACAGAACCAAGAACGCGCGGCGGCATGGCAAGCTAACCCCTGGGCCTTGGGCAGCTGAGCTAAGCCGATCGAGCGATTTATGGCGGCGCCGGGCACGTGAAATGAAGCCAGCACTCGTCACGGAACGCTGCTCGCAGCATGGACCAGGGACAGGGTCCAGGGAGCATTCGAAATCAAGTTCGCAGGGCTAATAGCGAGATCCTCCTAATCAGGGCAAGCAACGCTAGCAGCCGCCTCGGGGCCGTCAGGCGGCCATTCCCATTCCCATTCAGGATGTGCATGTCAACGTGCAGATTCGCTGACCTCACGCTCGATAGCGTCTCCCAATTTTAACCCTAAACCCGACGACCGGCGTGGCCACAAGGCGTGCACGACGGGGCAAGAGCTAGCGATCTCGACGGCCTCCGGAGTCTCGGCCGCGGTGGGCAGCGCGACCTACGCCAAGGAACATTATGATCGCTCACTCGATCCAGCAGCCGACCGTCGTCCCGTCTTGGGTCCTCTCCACTCCACCGCTCACTCCTTCCTGCGGCCCGCGGCCCGCCGTCCAATACAGGCCAACCAATGGACACACCAGTTTATTTGAATTACTAGGTAGTATAGCCGTGGTTGCTACAGGATAACTAAACTTGTATAATAGAAACACACAAATCACATGATAAAATAAAAATACTATAAAACTAAATACTAATGTTAAAATAATATTTAATTCAAAAAACAAAGTTCGTGAAATTAAGAGTGTGACGTCACAGGCTAATATGAGTGAAGGTGTTGTATTATTGAAAAAAATAAATAATTCCACAAGAGAAGCACCCGCAACAAATTCATTGGCCGGCGCCGACGGTGAAACATGGTTCAAATTGTTCAATATATTAGTTAGCGCCGACAGTGAAACATGGTTCCCAATTGTTCAACTACGGAGTACATCCTTACGGTACCTACCTGAAACACTTGAACATTGCATAATATAGGCCAAAATGCATCACATGAAAAGGTCAAGGGAGATAGAACGTTCAAGTCAAAAGCAACATGATCGTAAAGCAGGATAATTTACATGACCAGGTTGATCACATGAAAAGAAATAACAACAAACAACCAGGCGTCCAGCATAAACGGGGTTCCTTCGCCTTAGCCGGAACCGGAGTGGTGGAGCAGCAAATGGTGGCTCCACTCCGTACACAAAAAGGGCTCCGGCTATTGGCTATTCTGTTCGTGGCATAGAAGCGCTCCTCTCGTATCGCTTGGTGCGTCTCAGCTGCCAGAGCTGCCACAGAGTCAAAGCAAGAGTGCGGCCAAGCACGCCCTTAGGGATCGACTCCAACAGAAGCGCAAAGGACGACCCAAACATAAAAAAAAAAGTCATTACCGCGGTGTTTTGGCTCGCAAAAACAGCCTCCAACGGAAGACCCATGCAGGAACCAATTTTGGGAGAGGAGGAGAGAGGGAACGGATATATCCATCCTCCTCGAGCGACCACGCAAATTCCTGGCTCGCGTTGTAGTGGTGGGCCCGGTGCGCGGCCGGGCGAGGCAAGCCCGTGGTGGCTCCAACGCCGCCCGACGGGCGAGGCGGGCAGAATCGCGGCGGTGAGCCTTCTGGCGCGTCAAGGCGAGCCAGCGGCTTCGCCCCAGCGGATGCGGCAGCTTCCGGGCCTTCCGAGCACAACCTCATCCCCGATGGCCGGGCGGCTCGCGGGCGGCGCGCACGCCACACGAGCGAGCCAGCAGCAGCGGCGGGGCTGCAGCGAAGGCTGTGATGGGGTTGCAGCGAAGCGCGATGCGACGGGCACGAGAGGCGAGCCCACGGCGGCGCCGACGCCGCGGACATCCTCTCGCATCGAGAGGAACAAGGACCTAAAATTAATTTTGTTTCACTCTCGGGATTTCTAATGCAAAAGTGCTAGAGAGAATGTTTTATTAGATCTAGGCTTAGATGATTTCTGAAAAGGTCAGGGATCTATATGCAAAGTTATTTAGAAATAGCTATAGGTGCTCCGTTGGAGGACGGGAGATTTTAGATGACATCTATTTCACTGTAGGTCGCTCAAACTATCTAATGGGTCTTAAAATTATACCTATGCTGTTGGAGTCAGTCTTAGGAAGATCACCTTGCCACTATTTTTTGTATGCAGTCCACGGAGGGGACTATCCAAATATCATCAGCTACAATCAAATTTAAATGTGCAAGCAATATCACTCTTTGATATCTGTACGAAGCCACCAAACAAAAACTGACTACAATAAACATCGCCAAACCAGAAAATAGCAAGACTACCAAAGTCATCAACCAGTATGCATATAGTCGTTTTGCAATCCCTTCAGATAAAGACGAAGCATTGACTAATGGCTACTCAATTACTCAAGTTATAACAATATACTTATATATTATATATCAACAGGAGTATAATCCAGACATTTGTTTCAAGATAAGGTAGGCAAGTAGTTGTCCAGGATGAGTTTGACTGAGACAACAAACATTGCAGCATGTCAGCTATGCAGGATCGAGGCCACCTCCTGGATAGTATGTGCTCTTGAATCACTTGGACATGGTGTTATCAGCTATGCAGAATCTTGAGCGCATCACACAACCACACATCTATTGTACAATAGGGGTATTTATTTTCATTTCATTTGAACACTCTTTAGCATCAAAATTAAATGTTATGCCTTTAGATTCTAGCTAGTAGCCTAGTAGTAGATGCAATTACGCTTATACAATCCAAAGCTTAGCTTCCTTCTTTTGCAAGAAGGAATTTTTAGGAAGGAAAAATGGTGGAGGAAAACAAAATTTATATCACGCACTTGCGAGCTCACGGTGCAATGGCAAAGGTCATTGGTTGGGGGCTCCCACCCAGGGTTCAAATCACCGGTGCGACACTTTATCCCGGATTTATTTCAGGATTTTCCTACGCGTGCATTAAGTGGTAGGCGACGCCCCCGTCGATAGCGAGGCGCTAGTGGTGACTTCGAACTTCAAGATTTGCCGCCCAATCTGTCCTTCGAAGGTGCTCATAGGGGGTAGAGTTTGCGTGACGTGTGTTCATAGGGGTGAGTGTGTGCGTGCGTGTTGAGCGCCTACGTTGTAATCTGATCTTGTAATCTTAAAAAAAAAAAGTTGGGGGGCTCACAACGTAATGGCAAAAGCCATTGGTTGGGGCTCCCACCCGGGTTCAAATCACAAACCCGGGCGACACTTTATCCCCAATATTTTAATTCGATTTATTTCGTTTTTCGGACTTGTCCTTTCATTAAGTGGTAGGCGACGGGTTTTTTTACCGACCGGTTGAACCCCCCGTCCGGTTTCGATTTCCCCTTTGTCATTGACCGGTTGACCCTTTATCCTGGTTCGGTTTGGTTTTTTGAATTCAAATGAATTCAAATTTTCCGGCATCGGTAAAAATTCGGTTTCGAGCGGTATTTAATTTATACCGGTTTAATTTATACCGCCCGGTTTGGGCCTTGACGGGTCCCCGCGAAACTTCAATTCAAATTTTTTATACCAAAGTAGCGAACTCAAATTTGAAAAAATGTTGCAACTTCGAACTTATAAATCGCAAACTATTTTACCAGATTTTTTCCACGATTTTTTTTCAATTTTTAGATTTTGAATTTCAAATCTTTTTACCGGGCCTATGGTCGGATAGGGGCCGGAGGGTTTGCAACGCGTTTCCCGCGTGTGTTCGAGACGGGGTGAACTTCAAGATTTGCGGCTCATTAGTTTATGGTTGTGATCTCCTTCAAGGTGCTCATAGGGGTAGGGTTTGCGTGACGTGTGTTCATAGGGGTGAGTGTGCGTGCGTGTTGAGCGTGCCAAAGCGTTGTAAAATCTCAAAAAAAGTACATAACTGGATAAGAAATTAGGTAACCCAATCCATAAACTACTATGCATGGACAATGATGTACCTTGTGAAGCAGACCCTGATACCCGTAGTGGTTGAGTCGCTTTTTGTAAGCCTTTGGCTAGCTACAATCTGATCCCACACCTCCTGAGCCTTGGCCAGAACACCCTGGTACCAGCATGCATCACGAAGGGTGTTGTGCATGACCAAACGGGGCAGCATTCCCCATCTAAGCATTTCGTCGAACAGCTCCCAGGTGCACTCAAACCTGCATGCTTTTGTGGCCAAACTGGGCACACCATCTGGGAGAGGGTGGTGAGCCGGTGATGAGCACGCTAGGACTGGGATGGGAGACAGGGAGAGCAGAGCTGGAGGTGGGCGAAAGAGACGTAAATTGGCATTGGCGCCGACAAAATGTTTAGAAGGGGTATAGCTAGTGAAACTCCGCCCGAGAAGGAAGAGGAGACCTGGATCGGATGAGGGATTTCGTCAAACCCGTGTCGTGAGCCTCTCTTCCCTTCCCCGGCAGCACCTAATGTCCCTAATTCCTGCTAGATACAAAAAAAGTTTGAGATCAGATAGATAGTTAGATTAGAGAGCGGGGGACGACACCGAAGAAACCGAGAGAGAGCTTCGGAGGCGACTCAAGGCAGTCCTCTTCCTCCTCCCCGAGAGAGTGCTTCCCCTTGAAGCTCGTTCACCAATTCGAAGCTCGTTCTTAAGCGGCGGAGCTAGCGTTGCATCCTTGCCCATCCTTGTCGCAGCCGATGGCGAGGTCGAGGAGGAGCCGCCTCCCGCCGCCGGAGGGGCGCGTTGTTTGGGGCCGGGCAGCGGCGACGGACGGAGATGCGGCGGCGGGCTAGGGCGGGGGCGTGGGCCTTAGTGGCGGCCGGGCTTCCGACGGAGGCGGCGCCGTCGGGGATTTCGGGCGTGGGGGCCTCGGGGATTTCGGTCGTGGGAAAAGGGAGCGGGGTGGGGTGGGGTTTCCCAGAGGGGGGTTGGGGAGCGGGGCGAGGGGATTCACTTATAGTAAGCGATATCGTTTCATTTGTTTTAGTGGTAGGATGAGTACGTTCCAATGATCCGGAAAGGCACTAACCCACAAATGCAGACCATAAATTATCACGATCCGGTATATACACATGTACAACTTTTGAGTGAATTTGGGTTTGCCTGACAGGATACCATGGCCACGAGAAAGAGAACTGGGTGCCTTTTGGTCCTATCAAAATTGGAGTTACATGTAAAAAAAAAAGGAGTTACTTCCGATGCCTCCACTCCAGACAAACCCTATTATCTCAACTTATCAACTCATCAGTTCTTCTCTCACAACAAATCAGTATTAGCTAGCTTATTATCAGTCGAAGAAACCACTAGCCAAACAGTCAAGTCTAGCTTTCATGCACCTTGTTTTGTGGACATTGGACACCCACATGTGGTAGAACACAGGTGCTCTGCTCCGACCATCATGGAGTTCAGTTCACAGTTGTATTGGAGTAGCATAACAATGATCATTCTACCTAAGTCGGCTAAATGGTGAGGTGAAAGAGATAAGGAAGTAAAGAGGAGAAGCGGGCGGTAGGGCACAACTAACTACGTATGTGGAAGAGACGATTGAGCCATATCTATATGTTAAATGTCTGCAGCTGATTTGTTGATTGTATTAGGGCAGCCACAACGCTGGCAGTACGAGCGTACAACCTCGTAAAAAATAGCAGACCATTTGGATGGAGCAACACGCACGGCAGCTAGCAAATTTCTCCAACGCAAAAGTGTTGTCGTAGTCTCTTCTGACACAACAAGGACAAGTCCATTCACGCTTTTACTTTTGTTCAGCTTTTTAAAGAAGCAAGGCTACTCTCTGCGGCGCTGGCACGCGCTCTGCGTCACTTGCCCCCTCGCTTTTGTCGATGAAGCGGTTGTATCTCCCCGCAATAGGCGGTGTATTCTTGGAGCTACTACTCATGGTGACATGGACAATCAAAGCAGACGTGGCCTCTAGGGCAGTAGGCCACACTGTAGGGTTTGGGAAGCCCTTATTGGCCTTGTTGTCATGGGGCAAAGCTTCAAGGTGGGGGCATGTCCGTAAACTCATCAGAGGAGACTTGGGAGGCCTACATGCGACTGCACAGTGCAAACTCAAAAGTGTGACTTTCGCATCAAAATAGCTCACATTCCACACGCACATGTTCATGTACCCGTCTTCACGTGTCGCGCGGTTTCAGAGTAGAAACTCCGTTTCCATCCACGTGTGGACCGTCTCCACGCGAGTGATGAGGATTGTTCAGCGTGATAAACATGTGTTTGGAGAAGACGTACGCATGGTTTGACACTCTTAGTCTCAGCCCAATGCGAGAACACGAAGAAAAAGGCAACCAATCAAACTCAAATCGTGGCGATCCCTGCACCCCACTAGCGTCACTCGCGACAGCGCACTCACTATCGCACAGTGCTCTCACAAATTAACGTGTCCGCTTCCAGTTCCGCCGTGGTGCGTTCGTCCGATCCACCGGCCCACGAAATTCTATTCAGACTCCGGTCGGTCAGTGGCAAAACGGCCGGGACAGCAACACAAAAGATCATCGAGCGCATGCAGCCGAGTGAGAGTCCTGGCAATTCGGGCGGTCAGGAAAACGTGGTGCCGGACACCGACCGTTCCGAACAAATTTCACTCCACGCCCCGGACCCCGGTGCCGTGCCACTGACCCGATCGGCACCGGAGGAGCTGGTAGTTTGGCACGGCGCAAGACGACAGCAACCGGCGGCCCTCGCAGCCCCGCGTCGCCCGCCCGGAATATCCCCTCCCGTTCCACGCGGGGCCACGGCGTCACACGCACACGCGAGCCGTGAGTGAGGGCCGCAGGGATAAGAGAGGAGCGGGACCCGTTCCCGTCCGAGCCGAGGCAACTAATCCCATTCGCCGTCCGTCCGCCCGCCCGCGTCCTGCCGCTGCTGCCTAGCTCCGCCACTGGACACGACGCCCGCGACCGCGATGGCGACCATCACGACGCCGCTCCGGTCCGCGCTGCTCTCCCCGGCGGCGGGCCACCACCACCGCCTCCGCGGGGGCGGCGCCGCGCGCCCACCTCCGTGCGCTGCGACGCCTCCCCGCCGTCGTCGCACGCGGCGGCCGCCTCGCTCGACCCGGACTTCGACAAGAAGGCGTTCCGACACAACCTCACCCGCAGCGACAACTACAACCGCAAAGGGTTCGGTCACAAGAAGGAGACGCTCCAGCTCATGAGCCAGGAGTACACCAGTAAGTTACTTGTATCAGTAGCAGTCAAGCACGGATGAATACATCCTCCAGACTGGTTGATTGATTGGGGGGGACGGAATCGATTCGATTCGAATCGAATCGAATTGGTATGCTATGTGCAGGCGATGTGATCAAGACGCTCAAGGAGAACGGCAACCAGTACACCTGGGGCCCCGTCACCGTGAAGCTCGCGGAGGCTTACGGATTCTGCTGGGGCGTCGAGCGCGCCGTGCAGATCGCGTATGAGGCGCGCAAGCAGTTCCCCGAGGAGCGAATCTGGCTCACCAACGAAATCATTCACAACCCCACCGTCAACAAGGTAACCATACCCCGAAATTGTCAGCTCTCACTAACAATCTGAGCTCCCACATGGAACTAGGGAGTAGTCTGCTGCATCCTCTTGTGTGTATATATAAGGACGCAAAACAAGTTGGTTCCCGACTGAGGGTTACAGACTAAAATTTTAGCGCTGAAAATTTTCATTCTTAAACTCCAATTTAATTTGGCGCCAGTGCTCATGCCTTACCTGCAAAGCAGAAATCATAGTGTACACACACCACACACACCTTCCTGTACTTAATTTGCGATGCTCTGATTCAGAGGCTTATGTTCTTAGCTGAGTTGAATCCATGTGATTGGTCATGCAGAGGTTGGATGAGATGGGTGTAGACATCATTCCTGTTGACGCGGGTATCAAGGATTTCAATGTCGTCCAACAAGGTGATGTTGTCGTGTTGCCTGCATTTGGAGCTGCTGTGGAGGAGATGTACACGCTAAATGAGAAGAAAGTGCAGATCGTTGATACAACGTGCCCTTGGGTTTCAAAGGTAAAGTTTGCTTTTGAAGACATCCCCTTGCGTTCTTCCTTTTTATGCCTTGGTGATCGCTGTTCCTTGAAAGTCAAAAACTTACTATGTCAGGCTGATGAAGTCCATTGTTTAATATAGGTCTGGAACATGGTCGAAAAGCACAAGAAGAGTGAATATACTTCAATTATTCATGGGAAATATTCCCATGAAGAAACTGTTGCCACTGCTTCTTTTGCAGGAAAGTACATCATTGTGAAGAATATGACAGAGGTACATCTAATGAATTTCATGTGTTGCTGTTCTTTGGACTTGATATTGAAGATGATCAGAGATAAGAAACTTGAAATGTTTTCAATAGGCGACCTATGTGTGTGATTATATACTTGGTGGCCAACTTGATGGGTCTAGCTCAACAAAAGAGGAGTTCCTTGAGGTAAGGACTGATGATTTTACTCAAGTTATCCATTTACTGGCATGCTGGAAAGGAATGACCAACTAAATTGTTTGACACACAACTGCAGAAATTCAAGAAAGCTATTTCCCCAGGATTTGATCCTGATGTTGATCTGATATGGTGGGAATTGCTAATCAAACAACAATGCTTAAAGGAGAAACTGAAGAAATTGGTAGGTTATACAACCAGCCTCTGCTACCTCCATAGCTATGTGTTGTGATTTATACAGTTCATATTGTTTTAGAATTTTGATTGTAATGCTGTATGGTTAATAGGGAAACTTGTTGAAAAGACTATGATGCGAAAATATGGAGTTGAGAATGTAAACGATCACTTCATGGCCTTCAATACTATTTGCGATGCCACTCAGGTAATTTTTCCTTTTCCAATATTTCCTTCAGCTTTGCATAACACAATGTCTTGTAGCCCAACCCAACTGAGTCTCTTCCTTTTACATGTTACATGAGGCATTCCAAAATGTATGGTTTCTTGATGATTTCAGAAACTGGTTCCATTGCTGAATGAAAGCTGCTTGTGCCTGATTGAACATTGTTTTAACTGTTTAAAGAACTTTGCTTTCCAAACTTGACCATATTGATGTTTAGCAGACACTCCATTGCGTGCTCTCATTGATCAATTGGAACATGGGCGAAAAAAAAAAAAAAACCCACCAACTACTCTTGATACTCAGTGCGACAAATTCTGTAATTGAAGTGGGAGTCTTACAATATTTATCAATCTTTACATGAGGATAAAATGTGGACCTTTTGGGAATGATGGAATTAGTACTACTGTACTGTAAAGTTTTGAAATGGGTAGCATATAATTCATCATAGACAGTAGCCATTCATGGTACAATACATTCACCATCACACTTTGCATGCAGCCTGCAAAGGAAACTGAGACAATTTTAGAGGATCCTAGTTCATTTATTGCTCCACTTTTGGTTTGAGCAAATGTCTCTTTGGATGATAGATTTATAATTGTTTTGACATACGCTGCATTGTCTTATATACATCTGGCCATCTGTTTGATTCCTCAGGAAAGACAAGATGCTATGTATCAACTGGTGAAAGAGAAAGTCGACCTTATTCTTGTTGTTGGAGGATGGAATTCAAGTAACACCTCTCATCTGCAAGAAATTGGTGAACTCAGTGGAATTCCATCCTACTGGATTGACAGTGAACAAAGGATTGGACCAGGAAACAGGATCAGCTACAAGTTAAATGTAATTTCTAATACCCTCCACAGATGCTGCTTTGTTTAACCAGGACGGTGTTCGTTTTTTGAAAATAATAGAATTTTGAAGGGATCTTCTGTTTAATCAGAAACTGAAAAGAACTTAAATTTAATTATAGAAAATATAGGATCTCATTTTTAACTGAAAATTGGGTTGTTTAACAGCATGGTGAACTTGTTGAGAAAGAGAACTTTTTACCCGAAGGGCCTATTACCATCGGCGTTACTTCGGGTGCCTCAACTCCAGACAAGGTAACACAGAACTATACTGATCTGACTTCAAGTGTTTATTTCTACACAGCTTGCTTGTACCACATAAAACTTGATGGCAATAATGACATTCTACTTATGCAGGTTGTTGAGGATACTCTTCAGAAGGTATTTGAGATCAAGCGTCAGGAAATTTTGCAGGTTGCATAAATTTTAACCAGAGATTTGGTTAAGAGCGGAACAGCTTTGGCTTGGCAAAGGTTACTAGAACCGTTGCACAGGCAATGTTTGTACAGTAGCAAAGGATGTAACATTTTAGGCATGAATACTACCAGGAGGCACTGTATACTTGTGCTGGAATTTACAATCTGGTGGAAACGAAAATGTTGTTATCATTGGTCTGAATAACAGTTGCACCAGCTGTTCTAAGGTCTGACTTTTTGGCCCTTAAATTTGATGTAGGGAAGACACTCAGATTGCAAGTTCATGGGATTGTGCTCAGTTGCATGATTTACTGTGCTATATGCGAATGAAAAGAATGCATAGTTCCTGCGTGTAAAAAGCTTAAATCCAGTACATGAACTCTTGTTATGTCATCAATTGTAACAGAAAATCGTAATAAAACTTCCAATTGATGCTCCCTAATCTATTTCTTTTTTTTTTTTTTCCATAACTGCTGTCCTGCCTTCTCGTGTTGAGAAATGTTCCCCAACACTCCAAAACAGTTAATTTTGATGATTAGATTAGATTAGATGGGTCTCGTGTTGAGAAATGTTCCCCAATACTTCAAAACAGTTAATTTTGATTATTAGATTAGATGGGTTAAAAAGGTCAACAAAAACGGTTGGCTACGTTAGGAACTTCCTGCAATGATCCTGTCATGCTGCACTGTTAACGGAAAGAAGAAGGCAAGAACATCCCCCAGATCTCTAAAAAACGGCCTTCCCCGTCTCACAACCACGATTTTACGCACTGGCGATGCGCTGGCCACGTAATCTCCGTCCTGTTGAGCCGCTTGGCGGCGCGAAGGACGTCCTTGAGGTCGGCGACCTTGGCCCGCTTGGTGCGGCAGCAGTTGGCGTGCACGGTGGCCACCTGCGCCGCGTCCCGGCTGTCCTGGCAGAAGCCGCTGAAGCGCGCCGTGTCCAGGACGCGCACGCGCAGGCCGAGCCGGCGGAACGCGCCGCGCCGCTTCATCCGGTTCAGCACGTCCTGCTCCTTCATCCCCGCCGACGCTCGCCGCGCCGCGTGCCACTCGTCAAACAGCGCCACCGTCCGGGCGTTGGAGGCCACGAAGAAGAAGCCCGTGTTGAGCTCGTTGCCGGCGTAGTCGTGCGGCGCGCCGTTGAACTTGTCGGAGCTGATCAGGAAGTCTTCGCCCTCACCGCGGTCCAGCTTCGGGAACGGGTTCCTCAGCCACATCACGTCCATATCCTTCATTACAAAAAATCAAAGCACCAAAATCTAAGCATGCAACTAATATGCATGTACGCATGATGGCAAACGTAGTACGCACAGTGAATATGAAGCTGTAGCCGTGCTTGAGGACGTCGCCAAGGAACCGGATCCGGCGCCACATCATGCGTATGAACCCGTCCGACATGTAGACCTGCTCCGACGAGAGGTCGCCAGCACCCTGCTGGCTGTCCACCGCCACCGGCCGGAGCAGGTAGCACTTGACGCCGCCGCCGAGGCTGCTGCACCGGCGGAAGGCCTGCTGGTCCATGGCCACGAAGAGGACGTGGTCGATGAGCTGCTCGGTGCCGTCCCCTTCCCTCAGGCTCTCGAGGAAGAGGTCGAGAAGGCCGCCCTCCTCCGCGTACGCCTTGTTCAGCAATGTCAGGATCAGCGTCCTGTTCGCGTACGCCGCGCCGCGCAGCGCCACCTCCAGATCATCGTCGGGGGCAAAGTCCTGGGCATCCTTTTTGACAAGAATTATAAGCTAGTGTTTTAGATATATCGAGCTGATTAGGCTGCAGTAACAATATTACTCCTGAAAAGTAGAGCTAATGATTTTAACTTCAAATTAAATAAAAGTGGACTTACTGATGATCGGCGGCGCCATATGTTGAAGAACTTCTCCTCCTTCCCGGCGTCGCCGCCGGCCGGTGAAGACGACGCGACGTACGTGCAAACCACGATGACGAAGCAGACGGTGGTGACTGCCACGACACGGCTCAATGTGCATTGCTCCGGCCGAGCTGGTACCAGCACCCCCATTGGCGATCGATCAACTTGATTGTTCCTCCTTCGTTGTCTAGCCTTGGAGTTGGAGAAGACCTTGTAGCTCGATCAACATAGAAGGGTGATCGGCAGATGGCAGTGTCTTGGTGGAGAGGGCGCGTAGAATCTCATGGCCATCGGTTTATTACTGGTTCAGTTATTGCATTTTACTATATAAGATGTATACACATCTGCATGGGCAGTCATGGTTCCAAGAAACATGTTGCAAAACTCGCAAACCTACCAACTTGATTCATTGTTCTAAATTTCAGTTTTGTCTTTTTCATGCAGTCAACAGGGACAATTTAATGAGGAATGCACATAAAACAACCAGGCTCCTTCAAAGCAAGCAAGCAACAAACACACTTAAACAAACCAACCGAACTAATTTCTTCTGGAAAACTGGATCAGGAACCGACACGATCGGTTCGGTTAATTTCGGTATTTCGGTTCGGTTCTCGGTATCGGTTTTTGTGCCCAGAGTGAGTATACACATCTGCATGGGCAGTCATGAGAAAGTTGCAGCAAACCTACCAACTTGTATTGACAGTCTTTCACGCACAATTCACCACCAGGCTCCTCAAATCAAACCAACGAAATCTATGGGTACAAGTTGACGATGTGTTGGAGCTGGTGCTCCAGCCATGGCTGGCAGTAGAGGTGGTACTGGATAATGGATTAGAATCTGAGTAAATCAAAATGGAGAGGCCAATTAAAATCTAAGGAGAAAAAAACATCCAACATCCAATCCAAATCTAATTCCAAATGACCTGTCTAACCTAATCTTATTACTTCAAAATCCAAATCCATTCATGGCAATCCAATGATAGCAGAAGTATTATGCCTACTTGTTCATCCCATGTCTAAAGTTGGACCTCAGAATTAAAATTTACGTTCACACATTAAACCTTTAATAAAATTGTCTGAAATTTATTTGACAGACAAACCATTAGGGCAGCAAGACAGGCAGATGTAATAAACAAAACGTCAACATCAATGTCACAACGAATTCCATTTCAACGTAAGCGAAGCCACTGCCACTTTGTTGGGCATGGCCTCATGAGGCACAGTCGCACAGATGACAACATGGGCTCCCATTGAAATGATTCTGTGAAGAGTGAGTACAACACACATCAACCTTTACATTCCGTTCACTAATTCTGATGCGGAGAAAACGAAAAATCTACCATCCAACTTTCACCTCTAGCTCCCCACTCCCCTTTTCAAGTCAGACTAACCTTCTAACAAAGAGCCCACTCCAACATAGCTTGTACACCAGGCAGCCCATCTTCGGGTGCCTAGGTGAAATGGACCGCTTACTTCCCGTATCCTACAATTGGGAGGTAGCGGACGAAATGGGGGGAAAAAGAAGAGAAAGAAAAATAATATGGGGGTGGAACATTGTCAAATATAATTTACACAATCACCGAGCTTCTACCAGAGCCCCAACGGAAGAAGCTTCGGAGAGGTTATAGCCAGAAAGACTTCTTCTCGCCATAACCTGTGCATGGAACACCCTTCTCTTCTTCTTCCCTTTTGCTAAAAAGGGTCTGGTCTGAACAATCCAGACCCGCTCCACAAGCTGTATTGTACAATTCGCATGCAGAGTAGCATACCCGGAGCCTGTTGTCCCCATCCTCGTCACACCGTTGAATTGAGATCTGATAAGAGAAGTTCGATCAGGCAAAGTTAATTCATTGAGATCTGATAAGAGAAGTTCGATCAGGCAAAGTTAATTCATTGACAGATGATATATTTGCTGATATCATATTAACATTAACATTTGTTTTTCACATGACTCTTGTGACATATAATTAACGGCACTTGACAAAGATCATGGACAAGGATACCTACTGACATGTAGCTTAACAACCGACTTCTCACTAGCTAGTTATACCAGTTTAAGTAGTCTGCACGTGTGCGGATAGTTAACACAAGTAGCTTAGTAGCACCAGTAGCTAACACAAGCCCAGACAGTGCTACCTATTGCTCATCTAGTTAGCACTGTTCTTGAATTTATTTATTTTCAAGCAACAATGAGCAAAAGCCTAATCTAGAAATGTGTATGCAACATCAAGCTTAAGTTTGTCAAGTGTTTGGGAAAAAACCTGCAAAAACATGATAAAAATGTTAAAAAAGAAATGGACAAAGAAAGCAGTACCCAGCAGGCTAGCCGCTTTGCAGCTGCTGCACAATTGGCATTGTTGAAGAAGTTAAGGAAGGTCCGCCCATTTGGCATCAATCTATTGTAATTTGGCACGAGAACTACAGTTTCAAGCTGCTGTAGTATACTGAGTTCACTTGGCGCACAATGCTGCCCCTCTGAATCTCTAACAAGTACATCATGACACATTGACAGACTGGGCAGTATTGCAGAACCCTTCTGACATGTGTAGCCTGCATAATCTGAACAGCGGAATTCACATTTACCATTATCACAAACCCCTCCATGTAAACTGCATTGTTCATCGCAAACCGCTGCATAAAAAAGAAAGGAGTATATTACTTCTTGCTTACTTGAATAAGAACAAACACCAAATATATTTTGCAAAGTTGCAAACGTCGAAGATAACACATTTCTTTCATCACAGAATTCAAAATCCATTACCCCAACATGACACTGTCAAGCAAAACATTCCACCATGACATAAATCTTATGAATTCAACCAAGCAATCAATGCATAAATCTGTCCTCCCTTCCAGCCAACAATAATTATCACATTTGACTTTGCACATGGTTCTTCTATGTATATATTTGACCAATAATATCTTCTGGGATATATATTCCTAAAATGTAAAATCCTCCACATTTATAATATTTTGCAAGTACTTTCCAATACAAATCTACACATATATCTTGCATATCTCCAAACTAAATGATCTAAAAGTTTTTGATGTTGTAGTTTTCAAGGTTTGACCAAATCATATCCTCATCAACATGTTTTTGTAACTTGAGAGACTAGAGTAGTCAAAGCTTCACCTGTCGAGCAATCAATCCCTGTCCATCCACTCTGACATTCACAGATCCCATTAGCTTTGCATATACCATGATTACTGCACTTGTCTGGGCAAGATCCTGTCCACCACACCATAACAGAATGAACACTTCAAGGTGACTGCAATTTTCAACGGTTTCTGAACACCAATCCTATTGTATCATCTAATTCACGATATCAACTTTGCAAGAATAAACACATTCTGTGTAGTTCACTCTACTGATAGAAGTGGTACATATTTACATGCCGCCTATTTCTTTCATCCTGATTGACAAATGACAATACATGGAGCAAAACAACAGAAACCTACTGACTGAAGGTACTATGTGACAAACTGCTTGACTCTGAATATCCTTGAACACCACACTCATTTATTTTTAAGATACCCTTTCCCTAAGCAGACGCCAATTTGTAAGCTCTACAGTCAATGACAAATTGACAACAATTTTGGCCATTCAAATACACAAGTATCATGCGAAAATTTAATATTTTGTAGATTTGTCATTAAAGTACCTCCCTGACATTATACAATTTTCATGAACATTTCTAACATAATATTCCAATAAAGAATTGACAGAACAGTGTACTCAAATAATATCTTCTTAATACAGAAATAGTAAAACATTAGTGAAGTTTCAAAGAAAGTGATATTTAGAAGAAAAAACACATCCGATGTCACTGGAGGAAATAGAAGCCAAGGGAAAACATATACTCACTTCTGCTACAGTCATGACCATGAAAACCAGGAAAGCAGTGACAGGTTCCATCAATGCAGTCACCATTAAAACTGCATGACTTTGGACATTGGCCAGTCACTGGAACTGGTACAGTAGTACACAACTCATGATACACCGGGCAAATTAATTCCCCTTCAGAGCAAAAGTAACTTCTATGAGAAAAAAGACAAATTGATCTGATACACCGTAAGTAACGACCCTCACCATTGAATCCTGGAAATTGAACAGGCCCACCGGATTGTGGACATGACTTCCAGATCCCATCAACAGCAACCTAACAAGCATGAATTTCCAAACACAGCACAAGGTAAACTTTAGGAAGCACCTCTAGAATGACATCAGATATAATGATGCACTTGACCAGGAAAAACTAACATAGTATTACTCAAAAATAGAAAACACAATTATTTAAACTTTTGAAAGAGTTGTCTTCGATAATCACCCCAAATTCTTAAGGCATAGAACTATACCTCAAATAAGCAGGAGAACTGAGTAGCGTTGCATCAAGAAGAGTAAACTATTTTCAAGAATCCCACGCCACTCATACAACTATACTATACTTATGGCAATCACAATAAACATCACAACTAATAAAGGCATTCCAGCAGAAAAGAACCTCCTAAGACAACAGGAATGCAAAACAAATTCAAGTGTCAGCTGATGGAATTAAGTGTGTTCACCTCTAGTGAGTTGTTCGTACAGCGATGCTGATAACAGCCATTTCCTTGGGTCATAGATCCTCGTACAAACCCAGTTCGCACTAGAGTTGAGGCCATGCACCTGCTCATTAACAAATTCATAATTATTACAACAATTCTAGTGGATGTAGCTGTGCGTGTATCCAACTCGTTGTGGGTGATGTCACCTCGAATTACTTCCTCGCACTTCACCTAACATTCTGTCAGGTGCCCGTGCACTATTTACATCAGTGCATGAACCATCAGAATAAGCAACATAGTATGTGCAGTAGTCTGCTAATGAAGACTGACCACCTGCAGACATCAAATTCGGAAATATGATATATGCAAGAGAATTAAGTACAGCATACTAAAATTCAGACCTCAAATCTAGTTAATAAAAGACAATCAGAAATCAGAGCAACTGAAGATGTCGCAAAAGGAGCATTGAGTATAGAAACTCTACAACAAAGGGGCACCCCTGCCTGTTACTTATAAATGCTGTTGCAGCATAAATCACTACTAGGTGGGTCCACACCACTCATCATTTTTTTAATTTCTTTTTGTGGAAAGGGTTGATAATCCAGTAGAAGATGTGTCCAAACTTACATATGTGACGAGTTTTGTTATTCTGTTATTCAATGTGGATACATATAGTCTATAAAAGCCCCATGGTGGCTAGTGTTTATAAATGGGATATCAGATGAGGTGAATAATGGTGTTTAGTGATAATGTTGAGTAAAGGATTCTAACAGCACAAACAAATTAAGAATCAATCATTCAATCATGTCCTTTTTCTAGAGCTCAAGATAGATTCCAACCATGATTTGACCACTTCATAGATTTTGTCACTTAGAAATGCATCGCATACTGACAAATTTATGCTAAATACCAACTATGTGCAAACAAGAATCTCGTGTACCTATTTTAATGTCATAGACAAAATAATCTATGCTACATTTGGGCATACCTTTATTGGCTTGGGGAAAATATTGAGCCCATTTGGGCAAGTCCCCACTATAGCTTACTATAGGGCAGTAACCTTCTGCCTCCCTATTATATGTGCATCCTGATAATTGAGTTGTATTGCAATGGTATGCCCCTTTCCATGAGTTGCAAGGAGATATAACAAACTCTGTTCCCTGATTCCGACCCCAATCTAAATGTTCAGCCATGCTGTAATTAGCTTGATACCATCCACTGTCCTCCAGTAATGCTAAAGTCATTCTTGAAACCACTGATCTTGTATCCACTGATCCAGTCATGATCTCATTCATTAAGAGCCTCTTCTCCCAATGTGAACCTAGTATATAAAATGCCAAAAACAAATGAATGTGTTTGGAAACTTGCACGATGCAAACTTATATCAGTGAGTGCAAAATTAAAAGAAAGAAAGAAAAAAAAAAAACTATCAAGGACTCATGTTATCTACCTGAGGTGCCCCTGCCTCCCCCATCTTCCAATTCTAACCCAGTGAAGTTTTGTGAAAATGCCTAGCACAAGAACAAAAATAGGTTAGTTTATACAAAGTCTTTTCCTAAGTAAAAAAAGCATGAAAATAAATAACTGTCGCTAATGACTCAATTAACTTTTTTTAACATCTTTAGTTAGAACCTACTCCATAGTGATGCCTCGCGTGCATGACAACTCGTGGTAGGACAACACGAGTAACCATTCTCCCAAGCTTTTCGTCCAAAGTTTGAACAGTAACCTGAAGGAACAAAAAGATAAACATAGATTAGAGAAGAATATTGATCGTTAAGCTAAGCATGCCACGCTGCATCGAATTTATTCACACAGAAGTATGGTGGTCTTGTTCTCAAATTCTTCAACAAAGATTGAGTTGTTGGCATACAACATACATTTTACCATAACTACCATCGTGAACTGGTTGCCCAACATGTGGCGAAGCTTACAGGCCTTTCTCAACTTGCTTATATTTATTATCTCATAAGCCAAGTCATGGCGAATTTTTATAGCATAAAAACTCAACAATCTCAGATTTTCCTATACAGGTCGATGAGGTGTTCACATTACTCCCAAGGCTCCAACTTATAAGCACCTTAAGCTAAATTATATTAACCATTCTCAGGCTTGTCCTCTTAATTGTAAGTCCTCGTACTAGCACCATATGGTAACTGCCAAATAGATTATTCAACAAACCAGCAAAGCTGACATCAACCATAGAATTGCTAGAGCTTTAGTCATGAAAACATTAAAAGCAGGTAAAGTGTTGCAACCCAAATTTTAATAAGGTAACATGCTGACGTTTTGAGCACTAGGGTCTCTTTTTAAACAAAAAGAAAATATATCACAAGACTAAAGCAGGAAATATATTGTTGAGTACCTGACCACGTCTCCTTTTCCTTTCATCACGAAAATGTGTGAAGGCATGAGGATCAAACCCTAGAACATGCATAACCTCATGTATTAGAGTAGCTGAAAGTAATGTTTCGCTTCAGCTGTCAAATGACGAGGTGCCACATTAACATGTCCTAAAAGAAGAAACAGAATACAGGTAGGGTCAGAACAACACTAGAAACTCCTGACGTGTGAATTTGTACATAATTGAGTTGGTTGTTTGCAAACCTGCAATGGCCCGACCCCACTGGTCACGTTCGCAGGCCACAGCCCATGCAAGGGTGTTACCCGTAGTTGGTCTAGTTGTTACTAAGAGGACTAAATCAGCATTAGCAACACCATCTGCAATTGAGGGAAGATTCACATGACAATATGAGTCAGGCAATCAGCAGGCAAGAATGCAAGATTGGTAAAGTGATTCGTTAAAACTGAAAATTACCTTCAACATAAGCATGGGGTAGTTGTACACCTCCATCCTGACCACAAGCTGAGTACCCACTGAGCCGTAGGTTCCCCTTGACAGGTTCAACAGCTAGAGCTTTCCTAAACCACTCTACTGTTTGTCCCAGTGCCTGTTACATGACTCCGTTTAACAACAAAACAGAAGTCAGCAAAACATGAAAATGGAGATATGAAAGTTACATCTTCTATGGCAGTCAAGTGTGTTCGGTATGCTTTTAATTGAACCTGCAGAGAGACAACGAAAGCAAAAGAACTGCACCTTCCGGAGACGTTGCTTCTTGTCCTCCCCAGCTATGTCCTCAAGGGTGCAATTATACCAGCAGTCTCCCACCAGTGGTGGATCACCATGAGGATCGCATATAGGTGTTCCTGGTGCTGATGGTACAGGAGGTTCACCAAGCTACCAAATAGAAACAACAAATTCAACTCTACTACTCAGATAAAATAGCTACCGATGCAATGAGATAGCTAATGTGACAAACTGACCTTCACGATGTCGCCAACATTTTTACAATCCCGGTCAGGTGAGTGCCCAACGGCATCATAATTAAGGTATATTCGTATTGGCTGCCTGTCATTCTTCTGTGGAGCACGCCAAGACGACACGCCCAACAAGTGTCGTCCCACTTACACGCTCCGCTTCCTCCCGAGACTCATGGTACACTTGTGGCATGACAGAGTACTCCTTCCGCCCAGCTCGTCGCCTCTGATGTAGTATCTCATCATGGATGCAGGAGTGGCTATGGTAGACATCCTTTTCTCCTGCTTCGACGTCTTGGGGAAACAGCACTTTGCTTTCACCAGAATCTGCACCACCTCCTCGAGTCCAGACTAGAACCAACACAATCTGCAACATGAGAAAAGAATGAACGGAAAATCCTCAAGATCAATACACAAACACGATTCCTTCCAATGGTACTTGACAGCAACTTCTAAGAACCCCAAATATTCAGAGAGCAAACGCCAAGAAATCCACATAAATGATCAAACCCTGGTGTACCTAAACTTGGTCGCGCCCCAAGCATCCAAAAATAGCTCTACGAGACTGAGGCATACGAAACTTGGTCGTTGCCCCAACAGTGCGCAAAGAAAAAACAGTAGTAAAACCCCTACGCCGCAGGACGCCAAATCTCCCAAATTAACTTCCAAACACGAGACGCGAATCAGTTCATACAAATCGGCTAAGAGCCTGTTGAACCCCCGAAGTTTCCCGACCACTCCGCCCCAAATCTGCTCCGAGTACTCAGCTCCCGACGCCCGCCCGCCCGCCCGTACCGGATCGAAGCAGCAGCTCACCTCGACGCTGACGAGCCAAAGCAGCCTCCCGCGCCAGCCGCGGGGCGGTGCCCCGGCCTCCATGTACGCAGCCGCCCGCAGCGCCCTGTCACTCCCATTCACGGCCTCGCCCGCGACGCCGCGGCCGCGAGCCACCGTGTCATCCCCGCGCGCGCAAATCCACCCCTCCGCCTTGAAGCCCGCGTCTCGCCGCGCCGCGGACGGGTTCCGCCGCGCGCCGAGCCCCCACGGGACCCGCGCGAAAGCGAAAGCGCAAGCGCAACCACCGCAGCCGGCCTCGGCGGCCGGCCGCTGGAGCGGATCGAGGCTGGCCGGCCGGGGCCGGGGCCGGGCGGGCGGCGCCGGACGGAATGATTAGGGTTTGGTGAGGAGCCGCGGGAAGCTGGCTGGCTTGGCTGCCCGCCCAACGCCAACGCGCCGCGCAGAGGGCGAGGGAGGGAGGGGCAGGGGGGAAGGCGACGCGGGGAGGTGAGGTGTGCGGGGTGGAGTGGTGGTGGATTTAGTCGTGAAGGCTACTAAGCAGGAGGGGACAGTGAGGAGGAGAGAAAAGACAGAGCCCAGCCAGCCAACAGAGCCGATATTTTGTAATTAAAATAATACTAACAAGGCTAATTAAACCGGGGAAAGGGAGCGAGCATTTGATTAACAGAGAGCCGATATTTGGTTCCTCTCGCTGTCCAGTTGAGATGTTCACGGCCGCAGCATCATTTTGTACTGTACCCTGCGGCTGCCGGAGAACACAGAGGTCGTCGTCGGGAAGAAAAGGGCCGTATTTGCGGTCGGTCCGGCCAGGCCAGTCCGGCAGTTGGGGTAGCCGCACCGCACGAGGTTTCGGGCGGAGGAGACGCGGAGCCAGGCGTATCGGTGTTTTTGTACCGTTGCGGCGAGTCGGCAACGGTGGCAGCAGCCAGTTTGATTGAATGAACTTTCGGTATCCTAAAACCATACGAGAGTACGAGCTACGACTGTCGTAATCTCCGGCTGGGCCGCTGCCGGCGCTCTGCTGCTGGCCGGAGCTGCTCCGGCACGCGCAAGCGAGGTTGCCGCGGAGCTCCTGCTCGGCCCGCGCTGCGCGACGGTCCTGGCTGCGGGCGAGCTCAGCCTTGGCGGCGCTCCTTGCCCGCCGGAGCTCGCGTCGGGCGTTTGATTGAGGTCTGCCGCGCCGGCCACCGTCTGCCGCCCGCTCCCCGTCTGCAGTTCTGCTCTCTTGGGGCGGCCCAGCTGCGTTAATTTGTCACTAGTTCAGAGATTGTGCCTGGCTGAACAAAGAATAAGAAATCAGCTCAATGGCGCGTCTCCTTTTTCAATCAATCCGGTTAGTCTTTCGCGTCGAATGAACTTTGCGATCTCGTTCGGCAGATTCTGTTGGGCGGCCCCGGTGACGCAGGTAACTTCCTGTCTTTTCAAAGATGGATGAAAACAGCACCAAAACCCCTGACAGCGAAGTCGTACTCCTACTGTTTTATACTCCTACTGTTTTATTTTTCCTACAAGAAAAAAAAAAAAGCCGTATCGATGTTTTTGTACTCATCTCATATTGCAAATCCTGCCTGCATCTAGGTTGACCGTTAATTATTATTAAGCACCCCGTTCTGAAGAAGAAACTAATTAAGGCAACTAGGCACACCCACAAGTTTTACGCAAAGTCTTTAAACCTGCAGGCAGCGGAGTACGTACGTGCAGTAGTTCGTAATCAACCGTTGCCCCGTACCGGCGTACGAAACGAGCTTTGCTTGGGGGTTTAGTTTTCCCTTCCCTCTTCCCTGACCGATGAACCGCACACTCTCCATTAGAGGAGGGAGCGATGGCGCCACGCCACGCTTCGCGATTCATCGGCACCACCACCGGCTTGGCGCACCCCGTCGGCGATCGGGCGTGACGCCCACGAGGCAATGAGATGACCGACCAGTTTCCACCGTCGCCCTCGGATGGATGATGCGGAGCAGTAGCAGGCAGCTTGGACGGGTGACGCGGCGGGCGGGCGGGATGATTGGGGTCGTCGAGTGCGTTTGCATCAGCAAACAAAGACACGGCGCGGTTGCGGTGCGGGCCACCTAACCTAACCACGCCTAATCTAACGCAACCACTCCGCGGTCCGGCTGGTCAAGCCCGCCGCTGCCAAATGTCGCCGGCCTCCGTCGCCCCGCCGTCACCAGCAAGCGCCTGCGCCGCGCACTACGTCAGGTGGAACTGGAGAGGCAAATGCGTGGTCAACTCCAGCCCAACCAAGCCGTTGCCGCCGCGATTTTTCGCCATTTTTGTATGGCCCCCGTGTGTGGCGAGTGCGGTGAAAACGGCAGGGATCTGCTGGATCCGGTGCTGCGCTCACGTGGCCCACTGCACTACCTTATCCGGCTACGTGGGTGTAGTGTAGCTGCTGGATTTTTAGTGCGGATGCTGATTTGATTAATGCGGTGTGGCTGCGGGCGACAAAAGTTGTGTTCCGTTTATTAGGCTAGCAATGGCGGGCATGGCCGTGGCCGCGCGCAAGTCAAAGTGTTAGGCGTCGCAGCTGGGCGGCCAACCGGTGGACACCGTGGTTTGAGGGTGACGCCCGGGTTGGAGAACAAAGCAGGCTGGATGCTCGCAGCATGGTGGTGCTGAATGCTACGGTTTTGACGTGTCGTTTTGTTTGGGTTTTGGTCCAGCGATACGCATACGCTGATTGCTACCATACGCATACGCTGATTGCTGCTCTTATTACTGAAATTCCTAGGCCTTTTTAGTTCAGCCGGAAGGAAAAGGACACTGTGCTTCTTTTCCGGAAAAAAACAGTTGTATTGTCTGATGTCTGAGGAGCAGGATTGAAGAAGCAACCAACACTTGTTTAAGAACTACCATACGCTGCTTGCTGCTGCTTTTAAGGACTGATAGCTGTTTTTTTTAAAGGACTCTTAGCTGTTATTGATAGGAAAAAAAAAGACTGCTAGCTGTTTAAGAACTAGCAGGATTGTTGTTTTCTTTTTTAAAAAAAAATCAAGCAAGAAACATACGGAGTAGTAGCATGCAAGTAAGGTATACGGATTACAACAGAATGACAGATCAAAGCACAAAAAATATATGGTTATAAAAAAAGGCACAAAAATATAAAATTAAAAGAATACAGATTGCAACAAATCAGATCAATGCACAACAAACATGGTTATAAAAAAGGCGTAAGAATGTATAATCAATAAATACAAATTACAACAAGTCAAGGCCCAAAAATTTTATAAACAATTATTTAAGAACTAACGTACGCTGTGTGCTGCTGTACTACAGTAGCTGGTTTTAAAGGACTGGACTGCTAGCTGTTTAAGAACTAGAGGATTGCTGTTTTTTTTTAATAAAAATGAAGCAAGCAATATATCATGCATATAAGGTATTACAAATTACAACAGATCGTCAAGGCCCAAAAAAATATGGTTATAAAAATGACATAAAGAATATGGAATTTTAAAAAAAATAACATATATATTTATAAAAAAAAAGTGAAGTGTCTGAGCCCAGGTTCGAACTGGGGACCTTTAGTGTGTGAGACTAACGTGATAACCAACTACACCACCCAGACATCTTGGTTCGTTACCTTGTAAAAATATTATATTTGTTCCTTATACTATTCATAGTAGATTATTGCCAACAGCAAGCGGTGAATCTTCGGTCTGGTTGTCTTTTGTTTTATGTTTGTGAACAGAGAGTCGATCTTATATATTTAAAATTTTCTAATCTTTCTTTATCTTGCAAACGAGAAGTTGGTAGTCACTTTAACACGATGCTCAGTCAAGCATATACTTGTTGTTACACAAAGTGCCATAGCTAAAAGGGAGAACATGTAATCCTGGAGAATTTGACCCCGTGCGTGCGCCTCTCCAGGATATGCTCTGGTGCTCAAAGAGACTACTTGTTCTTGTCAAGCCACTCGAGGATCCGTTTCTCCGACTCCGTGCGCTCCTCTTCTGACTTCTCTCTGGCTGGGCCCTCGATGAGCCCGAAGTAGTCCTTGTAATTCCTCTTGTAGTAGTCATCCAGCCTCTGGAACATGAGCATATATATGATCAGCCTCTGCAACATGATATTGCATGAGAATTTAATTTAGCGTAATGTAAAGTTAATATACATTCTACTGTAGCTCTAGCTTCATCTGTCTGGTATTAGCGACGTCACTTAATTTTATCACGAGACATATAGTTCAGAACCAATGGACTATATATGCAGCGTTATTCTTTGGTTGGAAACATATATATAAAACAGTAGAGGCCTAAATTCCTGGATAGAGCAAATCCTAACTTCCCAAGGTCATCATTCGAACCACTTTACTTGGACTAGAAGCTGATTCACTTCTGGTTTCTTTCGCTTAGATATGTAATCAATCTCTCTCAAAAGTATCCTTCTTTGTGGGATGGTTCACTTGACCCATTTTTTTTTCTCTCTCAATCGATCTGCAATGAGATAGTATCAAACTACAGGAGAAGAGGCCACTTACCTCCTTGTCATTCTTCTCTTTGTTCTCCTTTGATTTCTTCAGATACTCTGCGCGCACGCCAACGCACTAACTGCATTAGTTTGATATCCAAAGGCAAAGGGGGTAGCAAATGAACCGTGAATATCAATTCCTCAGACCCAGAAAAGGTCCGATCACTTTCCCGCTCAGCGCTCACCTTGCAGTAGAGCCTTCCTGGATTCACTGCCGCCTGGTATAGCTGCGGTGGAAGTCAGCAGGGTCAGAAGGCACCTCCTGCTAACTCCATTCCTCTGAGCCGAGGCGACGGCTCGATGGAGATGCTTCGCAGCTGACCGATGAAACGATGATGAAGCTACTGGCCTTGTGATTGGATCCATCTGTTTCGCTTGGGGATGAGCCAATTGGATGGTGCTGCTGGACGCTAGTAGATTGCTAGCTTAGCTGCTCCTCGTCCGGCCTTGATATCTGGAAGTCCTTAGAGGAACCAAGGCCACAGGTTTTTCTGGATGGAGACAGACGGTCAGTCGGACAGACATCTGCTGAAACTATCTGGCATTTGCACTTTAAATAATAATTATTTAGTAATTATTAAATGTATTTATGGGAAAGTCCTATTCGAAATCCACCTAAACCACTAGTTCAACTGACGAATGTTTTCTTCCCTGGAGATAAATATATGCCCGGCTCCACTTACTGTCCTAGCTAGGACCATCGATGATTTCTGGCTTCATTGGGTATACACAATGTGCTCACTAAGCTGTTAGAAGTTTCTGACATTCTTAATTTGGCAAACATCCTGCTTTTCTAGGTGTGCCCATCTGTGATTCCTTAGTGCAGTTTCAGGGGAACCGTTTGAAACGCATTTCGGAGTTCCTGGCTTGGGAGGATTGTAGTTTCTGTGTGCCTTTATGTAGCAAATTTGTCTCCAATGTAGCCATTTCTATTGCATCCAGTAGATTGTAGGGACCGGTTACCGTCAAACTTCTTTGTTTTGTTCTTTATTCTGCTTAAATGAAATACACGAACGACGTTGTCTTAAAAAAAAACACGAACCGTTTGACGTAAGCCTTATCATTAAAAAGAACAGTTTCAGGGAACCGTTTGAGAAATGAACAAGCCCTTAGTCAAGTTTCTCTCATTTTGACCATTTTATGCTTCTCCTTGTGTGCTCTTTCTATAAAGATGTATTAGCATACATATGCAAACAAGGTCAGGCTATCGTAATCTGGAGCATTATGGTGTAGTAAATACTCAATAGTCGAAGGAATGATATGTTCTTTTCTCTCATGAAATTTTCCGTATTCCTCAACATTTTTTTTTAAAAAAAATGTTAGATTGGAAAAAAATGATCTATTTGCTAATAGACCAGGTTCTTTTATCGTGGTACGCACAGACATTTACCTAGTACTAATAAAATAAATAAAAAAATAAACATAAAAAAGGGGAGATGACAATTAACCAACACAATAATAATTAACAAAAACGTGCATGAGATTGTATTCATCTCCGAAGCAGTTTGCAGTTCAACAACTCACGGACACACCTCTTCTCTAATACCCTGACGTGACAACGCTAAGACTACTGAGTACTGACCGATGAGGCAGTCAACGACGACTGGAGAATTGAAGCAGCAAGCCGACGACCACCACCACTCTCTTTTATTAACCCAAGCTAACCACGACGACCTGATGACGACGACACCGAGACTGACTCTCCTCTCCGTGGGGCGTGGGCGTCTGACTTCAATTCTTCCGGCTGCTGCTGCTTCACTTGGGGGTGGGAGGCGCGAAGAAGATCTCCGAGTCGAGCCTCTTGGAGCGAAACTGCTGCTCCTTCTCCGACGTGGTGTTGAACGACGCCTCCAGCACCTCCGCCGACAACGCCTTCCACACTGACGTCTTCCCCGCCAGGTGGCTGAAGATCGGGCTGCAATTCATTTTTCCAAGCAAACATTCAGTCAAATCCGTTCACAACAGGTAGACCAATCAACGATGATCCATGAACCAAGACTCAACGACGCAATGCAATGCAAAGGACTTACTTGGGTGTGGTGATGATGGAGAACCACTCCATCCCGGACGCATCAGCGATCTTGGACACGACATGGAACCTGGGAACGATGAAGAGCACGCCACCTTCAGCGCGCGTCTCAAGGACACGCTTCCCATCAGGTCCAACAACCTGCACCCTCCCACTTCCACGGACGATGTACGTGACCTGGTACGCCGAGTCGCACGAGAATCCGGGGAGCACATGGAGTGGGCGTCGATGCGGACAAGGTCGGCGCCGAGCCCGACGTCCTTGACCAGCGGGAGGTTAGCAGTGTTGAGCACCACGACGCGGCCGCCGCCGGGGATGTCCACGTCGAGCGGCGCCTCGAGGCAGTTGAGCGCCATGCCCTCGCGCTCCTTGGCCGTGCCGGACGGAAGCGTGGCGGAGGTCTTGGTGATGCCGGAGGCGGGTTGGCTTGAGACGAGCTCCGCGGCGTCCGGTTCGGGGAGGTCCCACGCGCGGGAGACGAACTCGGTGGAGAAGCCGGTGAAGATGCCATTTGAGCCGGTCAGCTGGAAGTTGGTGAACTGGCCGGGCTTGTGGCCCTTGGAGGTGTCGCCGAGGAAGAGGACGGTGAGGTCGGTCGACGCGGTGGGGGCGTTGTGCCACCATGTCAGGACGCCGAAGGGGAGGGCCAGCGCGTCGCCTTCCTTGATGTCCACCACCTTCTCCTTTGTCGCCTCTGGCAGGACGATGCCGACGGTGCCAGTGCCTGTTGTTTGTTCATTCGTTCAAGCATCAGATCAGAGCAGATTAGAGCAAAGATATGTATCAGTCAGATTATCAGAACTATGGAGACAGAGAGGCATCAGGAATTTATATTGGGAAAAAAGAGAACAAACAATAGAGTTGCCATTGGAAAATTCAACTATAGCACATCACGATTCACGATCACGACCCCTACTTAAACAAAGACTTCACTATCAACCAAGCTAGTAACGACTTGCCACAACAGTAGACCATGCAATCCGATTTTTCCTAAAAAAATATTCACAACAGTTGACCATGCTATTCGATTTTTTCTAATTCTAAACAAATAATTCGAGATCTGATGCGAGAATATAATTCATCAGATTAGATTTGCATTCAACCGAATTGACATGCAACAAAAATCCATCTAGCAATGCATTCAACCGAATTGACATCTCACAGTTATAAACAACAACAAAACAAAGGCCTGTTTTATAAGTAGGACGTTACCAATCTGAAACCCACAACCTGACAACCATGCAACCGAATTGAAGCATCCAACCTATCCAACCTCGTGCACATCACAGTTGAGTTGAAACAACTAGATGCCCCATCCCCACCCCACGATTCCAAACTAAAACAGAGAGATGAGATCCGATCCGATCGACGCACAGATGTAATGTCAAAGTTATTACAAAATTATAAAACAGAAAGCCACAACTACCTAACATGATACTATAATAATACATGCATCACATGATTCCAAAATTACGAACGAGTAATGCGGTGACAAATTACTCGTCAACTACTAACACATCCCACCACCTCCACCCAAACAAATTCAACACGTCAGCGTCAGCAACATACTACTGAAGTGAACCTGAACCTGCCGTGCTCGGTAATAAGAGCAGAGGAGGCGATCGATAGATCGGAGGGGCGCGTGTGTATTATACCTTGGAGGACGTAGGCGACCTTGGCGGAGTCGGAGTAGCTGGGGAGCGCGAGTCCACCGGCGGCGAGCGAGAGCTTAGCGGCGCCGATGGAGGCGACACCGAGCATGGGCAGGTCGGCGGGGCTCCACTCGTAGTAGGCGCCGCCGTCATTGCCGTACGCCTTCCTGGGCTGCTTCGGGGTCAAATCCACGGCCGCCATCGCTGGAATGGAGGAAGAGGGTTCGGCTGGGGTCGAGAGGATCGGTCGTGATCGGGATCGGAGGAGGGCTTTGGGGGTGGTGGTGTTTGTGAGACGAGGAGAGGAGGGGGGCGCTTGTATTTATAGCGATCGGATGGATAAACACGGTTTGTTACTTGGGAGGAGTATTAGAGTAAGAGATAAGATTGGATTGGATGATTTGTTTCTGAGATAGATTTAAAACTATTTGGATTTGGATTGTATCTGGATCAGGCGTTTTGTGCGTGCGAGTCCGAGTCCTGAGCTGAGGCGAGAAGCTTTTTGCTTTTTGGCAGCGCCTGCCTGCCTGCACGCACGAAACTTGGCGTCTGTGTGTTCCGTCGTGTCGTTTTCTCCTTCAAGAACCGGCCGTTGCGTGGAGAAGGGAGCGCTGCGATGGTCTGGGTCTGGCTTGCGTCACACGACGGTCGAATTCGAATTTTGAGATCTCTGATAAAAACAAAACAATACAGTAGCAATATTCATTATATATCCGTCATATAGGAATGATTAACTTTCTTGTTCTGATGACGAATTGAATCATGATTAGCACCAAGACGAACGAACCCATCCGATCGATTAGACAGACAGTTTGGAATATGTGCCCAATCTCCACGATTAACTTGCTTTTATTTGTTTTTTTTTGAAGATAATGATTATATATATATTATATAAAGGAGGGCAGAATATCTACAAATGTCGCCATCGCAGTCAGGGCGAAGCCACGTTAATTTGGGTGGTGCACAGGCACCCGTCAAGAAAAAATATTTAGTACTAAGTAGCTTATTTTAACCACATAAATCCCTACACCTCTAATAAACTTTGTGCACCACCATAAATTTTACACTTTATTCACGACGAGACAACACGAGGGAACACACATATTTATATATCTACTAATAAAACGACAAAATTTCGTACACGTTCAGCCCATGCCCCTCCTTAATAAACTTTGTGAATGCGTTTCTATTTATTGGACGAGAACCGAGAGCCGTAAAATTGGATATATACCTATATTAGACTTAAATTCTACTTCTACCAGAAATTGGATTCCAACTCTATCTTGAAGACTTCCATTTTGCACGTGTGTAGGGCCATGCCGCTAGCATTGACTCCGTATGAAATCGTATTGACGATGATTAACAAAGAATCTGATTACACGTATTGGGTATTACTCTATGTATCCCGTACACAACATAGACTCACGATTCACACTCATACAAGTTAGAACATCTCGAAGTTCAATTTCAATACGTGTTGACTCCCGTAGTCCCGTGGCAACGCACCCATATTTGCTAGTGTATTTTATAATATTCAAGTCACATTCCAACTAGCAGGTATCTAAAAACATACATTATCCAAAACCAAGGACAGTGGGTGCTAACTCTAACAATGGCTCCAATGCGCCTGGAGCAAATTTCCGAGCAAACAAGAAGCACAACGTTGAATTCTGTTCATTGTACAGACAGGTCTGTCCCTCTCGAACTTCCCTCAAGAAATCCTCCGTGATATCACCCCTGCCAAACCTTGCTGGATGTGCAGCAATTCTAGACCAATCTACCCAAGTAACACTCCTGTTAGCCAGGCTATGTGGAGTTTCAATCGAGAGCATTGTTTGGATATAGTGCTCATCAGAATAACAAGTAGGCCTGCAGAACTCCTTGAATTTGGGGTAATAGACCGTGTCCTTCACAATTTCAATAGCAAGTTCCCTGTTTACTTCAAACCACTGTGATCCTTTGCGCCATTGGTCAAGTTCAACCTCAGGGGTCATATTCCAGTTGTATCTTCCCCGTCCATATGGTCCAGGATCATCAATAGCCATGACAAAGCTTTGGTTCGAGTTCAGGAAGTATTGGTACGTTGTGTTGAAATCAAATATAGGAATGCATGACTCAGACACAAGCACAAACCATTCGTTGGATATATCCAGCAAAGCATTGGCAAGTAGAGACGTCTCTCAGCATCACACATGGTCATCCGACCCCATTCTGCAACCTGTGACCAGTACAAAAATCAAACAGATGTCAGGGTATCTGAATACCAATAGGAAGAGGAAGACACAGAGATGACTCTATATGATGATTAAATAATAGTACACGCAATTACAGTCTTGGCATATGAAGTAGGTTGTCCCAAAAACTCAAATAATAAATAGTAGAATTAAAATCACTAATAACTAGTGTGAGACTGGCGAGAAACATCTATCGACATAGGCAAATAAAAGGGTACCCACAGTTCTTTATTTTTAGAGAGATGTTTTTCTCAAAAGTCAATCACAACCTTTCAAGGCTACTAAATTTATAATTGTACATAGTTGGTGATTCAGTATGTGTATCAGTATATGTTGTCATCTTTTGATTAGTTTCAACTTCAAAACACATGTCATCTTTTGATTAGTTTCAACTTCAAAACACATTTCGGGATTTTGAAAGTTACAAAACTATACGCTCAGAAGGAAATGTGAAATGGCTGTCTTATAGTAAGTATGGCAATTCAAGATGAAGTAAGTATGGCAATTCAAGATGAGATGCAGTGATGTGAATTAGGTTGAAATCACGTATCTGTCAAAGGTACAGATAATATAAACCACACAATATTTGCCCTGTGGAAAACTGGGAAGAGATTCATAAACCGGGTCAAGAACTTTAGTTGTCAAGGAAATTTGTGGAAACTAGATCAACGTCTACCAATAATATTCTAACCAAGGCACCAAGCAACCATTTTTATGATAACCCCTGGCACGCTATGGTATACAAATGGAGCTCTAGAAATGAGAAAGGGCACAGAGGGACTGACTGCTAGCAGGGAGGTACTGAAAGATGCTACCTCCAACTAATAACCTCATTTGCAGTAGCCTGTTGCTAGAAGCGGTGGCGCTACAGATCAAAATCTAGGGCTACAGCCTGCAGCACAAAGAATGGCAGGAGCATCTAAGTTTTGCTCTCAAAACCTTTTGTTGGTCTGGGCTGCCAAGAGCCCAAAATGCACCAGATCAAGAACAGGATATCTGGCCAGAGTTCCAACGGCTTGGTCTAGTCGTCTAGAAGCTTTCTAGATGAGGCACCTAGGTGAGCCCAAACAGATCTGCCAACTAGGCACCTGAAGAAGAGATGCTGTGAGGCCTTAGCAACAGAGATACAAATACAACATATGCAGGCCAACAAAACTAAGCTACAAAATCCTTAACCCATCAATGGTAAGCCCACAAGGATGAATTACATCTCTCCATGGGAATGAACCTGGGTGCATTACTTTCAGCTTCCTCACTAAGTGCCACCAATTCAGTACAGTGATGCATTTTTTTCAGAAACAAGATTACTTGAGTTTGTAGAAAGCACATTACATAGTTTCAGTACATCACCGCTGATACAGTGATACTACTCCTCCTGCACAATGTTAAGCTCGATGTACAATCCTGGCACCAAAACCGGATGTTGGGTATACATCCAGAAGAAGCTACAACGAAGTGGAAGTGGGCTAACCTTACTGGGGATTTGGCGTCGATAGAAGACGGATTCGGAGGTGAAGTTGGCCCGGTACGACGGCAACGCGTGGACGTAGATGGAGTAGCGGCCCTCGTTCCCCGGAAGAAACGCTCCCAGAGCGGCGCCAGCGGCAGCGGGCCGCGCGTGAGGAACATGAAGGCCACCTTGGGCACGCGCCGGAACGGGTACCGCCGCACCCCGGGGCGAACGACGCGCGCCAGAGCAGCTCCTCGTCCGTCATCGAGTGCCCCAGCCCATCCGCCGCAGCCGCCGCGTCGGCGGCGGGGAGACGCCCAGCCACGGCCGGAACAGCGCGGCCGCCGCCACCTCGTGCCCGTGCCGTGCCATGAGCATGCCGGCCGCGGACAGCCCCAAGCCGAGCAGCAGGAACACTTTGAGCATCCCCACGGGAACACCCTGCTGCTGCTGCTGCCTCCCCCTTCACGTCGTCCTCCATGGATGCCGTCCGCGGCTGCAGCTGGGGGCTAGGATTTGTTTAAGCAGCGTGGGAATGTTGGATCGCCAAGATTCGAGAGCGAGGATAGCATACCGTCGGCGCGACGCCGGAATGCTGGATCAGGACCTCAGGGCTCAGGGGCGCACGCGCACCGCATCGTGGGAGCTGGGAGTCCCTGCTTTCCGGCCGCCTTTTGTCCATCAACGGAGATGGTCCGGTTACATGGACTCGGTCTATGAAAGGCATGTGCTCTGCTGTGGCCTTGGTTGTGGGAGCAGCAAAGGTGGGTGGTGAAGTAGGCAGTGCAGTCAACAAGGGTCATCTCTGACCTCCGAGGACAAGTGTAGATGATTGTTGGCTTTGGCTTGACTATATTTCAGGTTGGGCAAAGTAGGATTAGACAGCAGTGAAGCATATTTGTTCTTATCTAGAGGATCCATGGGACCATGGCACATGTTGTGGGCCAATGGTTTTATAAGTCTAACTTTTTTTCATAAAGGGATTTATTACTAATTATAATTAGGTAAGCATTAAAATTATTGCAATCTCAGAGCTCATGGATGGAGCAAGCTCCACGATGCTTTACTCCCACCTAATAAGATTGAGCAAGCTCTCGTATCTACTACTCCTATAAAGATAAACCCCACTACATAATTTTCAGGCGTTACGCAAAGTCCACCCACCTCGAAATTCACTATCATTCCCGCTAACTATTTCTCTTGACATACAACACGTCCACATCAATGTTCCACTATTATTTGCCACTAGCAATTTCTCTTGACATAAAAGATGTCTACCTCAATAGTCCACTATCATTTGCAATTAAAGTTCAATAGCAATTTCTCTTCATGCAACGGCAACGAGACACATAATCCACTATGGATACAACCACTACGATTGTGCTAATAAATCTATACATATATTATATCATGTTTCCAAAGAACGGCCGTAATAATTTTAGGGCAAAACAATGGAGATGTTGATTTGCATGGGGATTTAATGGTGATTTTTTTGTTTTTGCTACAGAAATTAACCTTGATTATCGGCTCGTAGGTGGGGCTAGAGCCCGACTGTTGGCTCCGTCCCTGCATGTTCCTACATCCTAAACCATTTATATTTCTTTTTCATACCTCATGGCAACGCCAAAAATTCTTCTTTTTCCTTATTGCACTTAACCGCCGTCTTTATTCACACTTTTTACAAATCCCTCTCTACCTCCTCCGTGCATCCCCCACTGTTGGTTTGTATATATGGAGATGTTGGTTTGCACTAGATGTGTAGTCTAGTACTCCCTCCATCCCAAATTGTAATTAATTCTAAGAATCTTAGAGAGTCAAAGTATTTTACGTTTAACCAAAATTATAAAGAAACTTATAAAGATTTATGAAATTAAATAGTTATACTATGAAAATATAATCAACGAAGAATCCTATGATACTTGATTGACATTCTAACTGTTATTATCTTACCATATAAATTTAGTCAAACTTGGAATGTTTTGACCCTCCAAGATTCTTGAAAATGACTTGCTCCAATTTGGGCATGGAGGAAGTATGTTGAAAAGGTAACGACATGGTTATAGAGGAATGGTTTAACAAACTTAACAACTACCAACTGTGCACACCCATCATTCTGGACTCATACATATCACATATTCACATGTTCATCCAAGATTCTTGAAAAACGACTTACAATTTGGGCATGGAGGAAGTATGTTGAAAAGGTAACGACATGGTTATAGAGGAATGGTTTAACAACCTTAACAACTACCAACTGTGCACACCCATCATTCTGAACTCATACATATCACATGTTCATCAACAACAATTGCCCATTTCCTAAGACCTGCAAACAAAAGTAGTGAAATCACGTCATCAAACCATCTAATCTCTTCTTGTCCCGTCAACATCTAGTTCTATTGTGGTAACATTTGTTGCAACAAACACTGCTGGGATAGGAAACTAAAAACTAGAGATTATTGACATATAGTCCAGGCCCTAGACTGAACGGAATCCGAAGAGCCGCACACCAAGGAGTCTTCCAACTGTGGGAACATTTCTGAAGATTTGAACCATAATCTTTCGATTAACCAAGAAAATAAAGGGTCATATGATATGTTGTAGGTTCACCATACAAACTAAAAGAATACAAGTCCGTGTAAAATACATGCTGCGTCAATTCGTCCACCGAAATATCTCCACATATGCAATGATCCACAGTGACCTAATAAAGAAACTACAGGACCAGGATGAACTGATCAAACAAAACGACATTAACCAAAACCAAGCACAGTGGGTGCTAACTCTAACAATAGCTGCAATGCACTCGGAGCAAACTTCCGAGCAAACAAGTGGCACAACGTCGTGTTCTGGCCGTTGTACAGACAGGTCTCTCCCTCTCGAATCCCCTTCAAGAACTCTTCCGTGATGTCACCCCTGCCAAACGTGGCTGGATGCGCAGAGTTTGGACCCCCTCTCGACCAATCCACCCAGGTGGCAGTCCTGTTGGCCAGCTTATGCGGAGCTTCAATCTTGAGCATCGTCTGGATGTAGTGCTCATCAGCATAGCATCTAGGCATGCAGAACTGCTTGAATTTTTTATAATACACCGTGTCCTGGATGATTGCAACGGCGAGGTCTCTGTCAGCTTCAAACCACTGCCAGCCTTTGCGCCATTGTTCGAGCTCAACCTCGGGCGCCATGTTCAGGTTGTACCGGCCTCTCCCGTCTTTTCCAGGATCGTCGATCGACATAACGAAGCTATGGCTTGAATTCTGGAAATACTCGTAGGTCGTGTTGAAATCAAAGAGTGGGATGCATGACTCAGACACTAGCACAAACCACTCGTTGGATATGTCAAGTAGAGCGTTGGCAAGCAGACGTCTCTCAGCATCACACATTGTCATCTGACCCCATTGCACAGCCTGTAATCAGCACAAATTGGAAACTAATATGCCATCAGCAGGGTATGGGTACCTCAATACTAGAGAGAGGCTATACAAATGACTCCTCTAGTTTATCAAATATAACAGTACCCATATCAATATATATGTAACATCAAAGTGATGCAGTTTTTAAGATACCGTAAAGTTTACCCTATACGCAATGTAATATGAAAAGTAGCACAATAACTGTCAGTGAATAAATATGAAACATCTAGACATAACTTTTAACAGAGTTGTTAGTCTAGATATGTTCTTCCAGTTCTTAACCGATCTCTGTCAGTGAATAAATATGAAACATCTATAGACATAACTTTTAACAGAGTTATTAGTCTACATATGTTCTTCCAGTTCTTAACTGATCTCTGTCACTGACTTGCATAACTTATGTCTTGTTTATTTGTACAAGGACTAGCCTAGTAATGTAGCATCACAATGATCAGTGCTTTCATTTACATACTTTCGTAATTGGAATTTGGGAATACTCGTTGAATACTAGCCTAGTAATATAGCATAACAATAATCAATACTTTCGTTTATATAGCTCCCTAATTGGAATATGGAAATACTCCTTTGAAACCATCTTTAAAGTGACAGAACAAATATGTATTCGTAATCGGCACCGACTTGTCAGATCGCGTGTCGCGGCAGTAGTCGAGTACAGCTAGATTGGAGTTTGTTTTGGTAAAGTTAACAGAACAAATAGCCATTCCTGGCACTAGACTGGTTTGTTTTCGTAAGCCAGAGGCCTGAGAGGTGATGATCGGAGGCGACGAACTAACCTTACTAGGATTTGGCGACGGTAGAAGACGGAGTCAGCGGTGAAGTTGGCGCGTATAGAGGCATCGTGTGGACGTAGATGGAGTAGCGGCCCTCGCTCCCGCCGAAGAAGCGCTCCCAGAGCGGCGCCAGCGCAGCGGGCCGCGGCGTGAGGAACATGAACGCCACCTTGGGCACGCCGAACGGGTACCCGCTCCCACCGCGCGCCAGCGGGCGCTGCACGACGCGAGCCAGAGCAGCTCCTCGTCCGTCATCGCGTGCTGCGCGCGCTAACCGGGGCCGGGTCCACCGCTCCAGCCCCTCCTCGAGCTCCGCCTCCGCCGCCGCTTGCCCCCGAGGCACGACCGAACAGCCCGGCGCCGACCACCGGCACCTCGCCCACGTGCCGCGCCAGGAACACACCTAACGCGGACATCCCCACCACCACGCCGAACAACATGAGCCCCAGGAACAGCTTCAGCATCCCCGCCCAGGATCAACCCCCCTCTTTCATTACTTCGATAAGTCTAAACCCCTTTATGTATTGTATAAGATTCAAGTCACATTCCAACTAGCAGGTCTCCAAAACCAAGGACAGTGGGTGCTAACTCTAACAATGGCTCCAATGCACTTGGAGCAAATTTCTGAGCAAACAAGAAGCACAACGTTGAATTCTGGTCATTGTACAGACAGGTCTGTCCCTCTCGAACTTCCCTCAAGAATTCCTCCGTGATATCACCCCTGCCAAACCTTGCTGGATGTGCAGCAATTCTAGACCAATCTACCCAAGTAACACTCCTGTTAGCCAGGCTATGTGGAGTTTGAATCGAGAGCATTGTTTGGATATAGTGCTCGTCAGAATAACAAGAAGGCCTGCAAAACTCCTTGAATTTGGGGTAATAGATCGTGTCCTTCACAATTTCAATGGCAAGTTCCCTGTTTACTTCAAACCACTGTGATCCTTTGCGCCATTGGTCAAGTTCAACCTCAGGGGTCATGTTCCAGTTGTATCTTCCCCGTCCATATGGTCCAGGATCATCAATAGCCATGATAAAGCTTTGGTTCGAGTTCAGGAAGTATTGGTACGTTGTGTTGAAATCAAATATAGGAATGCATGACTCAGACACAAGCACAAACCGCTTCGTTGGATATATCCAGCAAAGCATTGGCAAGTAGACGCCTCTCAGCGTCACACATGGTCATCTGACCCCATTCTGCAACCTGTGACCAGTACAAAAATCAAATACATGTCAGGGATTCTCGATACCAATAGGAAGACACAGAGATGACTCTTCTGAACTAATAGTATGCACAATTTCAATTTAGGCATATGAAGTAGGTTCCCCCAAAAACTCAAACAATATACAGTCAGAGCTCACAGAAAGTAGTAGAATTAAATCACTAATAACTATGAGACTAGCAAGAAACATCTGAAGACAGAGGCAAATAAAAAGGTTTGTATTACCAGTTCTTTATTTTAGAGAGTTGGTTTTCTCAAAAGTCAAAATCACAACCTTTCCAAGGCTACTCAGATTATAATTGCATATAGTTGGTAATTCAGTATGTGTATCGACGTATGTTGTCATCTTCGATTAGTTTCAACTTCAAAACACGTTTCAACTCTTTGGGCTTTAGAAATTTACAAAACTATACGCTCAAAAGGAAATGGTGAAATGGATATGTCCTTAAGTATGGCAAGATGAGAGGAAGTGATGTGAATTAGGTTAAAATCACATATCCATCAAGGGTAAGTAATGTTACTAACACCTACAGATATAAACCACGCAATATTTGCCCTGTGGGAAACTGGGGACAGATTCATAAAGAACTGGGTCAAAAACTTCAGTTGCCAATGCCAAGGAAATTTGTGGAAACTAGAAAAACGTCTGCCAATAATAATCTAACCAAGGCAACAAGCAACCATTTTTTATGATAACTCCTGGCACGCTGTATTATACAAATGGAAAACGGGAAAGGGTGCAGAGGGACTGACTGCTAGCAGGGAGGTACTGAAAGATGCTACCTCCAACTAACAACCTCATTTGCAGTAGCCTGTTGCTAGAAGCGGTGTCGCCACGGATCAAATCTAGGGCTACAGCCCACAACACAAAGAATGGCAGGAGTATCTAATTTTTGCTCTCAAAACCTTTTGTTGGTCTGGGCTGCCAAGAGCCCAAGATGCACCAGATGATCAAGATCAGGATATCTGGCCAGAGTTCCAACAGCATGGTCTAGAAGCTTACTATATGAGGCACCAAGGTGAGCCCTGAGCAACAGAGATACAAATACAACACATGCAGGCTGTAGAATCGACACTTTTATAGTGGAAAAGTTGCAAGTATAGAAAACATCGGAAGAGGCCGAGGCGCTGGACGCGCTTTGCTCGGCCGTTCAGCCACGAAGACGCAAGGCCGCCTCCTAGGTAGTGTCATTGCATCAGTGTTGGTTGTTTCTTTGTGTAATATCGACCGAGAAACTCCCCGTTAGGATGGCCCAGCTACGGCTGTGTTGACCTCCTTCAGCGCTTACTACAAGCGCATTGTATGTTCGTCTCAACTCTTCTTCTTACTACAATGATACGCAAAAGGAGGAAAAAAAAAAAAAAGGCTGTGAACAACAGTCATACTAAGATCCAGACACAATTCAGGAAAAAAAAAAAACGCTATCTAACAAAAAATCAAGCATGATTATCAAGCATGATTGCAAACTTCTGGGAGAATAGCGACCTTCTGTTCATTGATTGACACGGCTGATCTTCGTTAAAAAAAAAAAGCAAGATCGATACAAATTTAGCACAGCAGCCTAGCACATACTCAGTAAAAACAACTAATTTCCTAGCACCATCATAATCAAGGTATGAACCATAAATAATCACAGTGAGCATAAGGGTTTCTAAGAAAACTACTGAATGGATCCTTGATAAACAGCTAAATAGGACGAGAACTCAGAGCAAGCAAAACTGAAAACTATCACAATTAAAAGAATCAAACAAGCAAAACAATCCATCTCCTGAAAAAAGCCTAGAGACAGAGGAAAACAATATTCAGTTCATCATAAAAAACAATGTTAAACAAAAGACCAATTTATCAGAAAGGTTGGCGTGGATGAATCTAGGCGACATTTATATGCAGGAAGTGTGACTAGTTGAGAAACAACTGAATTACGTACACATTCAAAAGCCTAGGGATAAAAAAAGGAATCGACAGATCTGAATCACAAGCTTTCTGTAAAACTTAAGGTTACCAAAAAAAAGTCACAACTGATTACATGCAATGATGCAATCCTCATTGTTGTTGCAAACTCTACGATGAAAACGTAGCAAGGGATTCACAGAATCACAGTTGAGATTACACATTAAATTAAAACATAGAAAAGCAACACATTAATAATACCTGAGTTTAAACATATAGTTCACACTTGAGATTACACACTCTGACTGAATTAAAAAAAGCAACGCGGTTTGAGAGTACACCAAACTGAAACATAGAAGCAGAAGTCACACCTGAATGAAAACATAGGAACTCATTATCTCATGATTTAGCATTTCACAGCCAAAATGCCACTGGATCCTGACGGACAGAACCAATTCTTGCTTCATGAGGCAGGCTGTAGCGATGAACCTTGCAGTTTTTAAGCTCGAGGTCTCCTTTACTGCCATGGCTGAGGGAGAAGGTCTTCAAGCGATACATAAAGCGACCGCCTTGGGGTCCACCTCCCGTAAAATTCGATGGATCAGCCCCCAACGGCACCGTGAGCTCTTCCCTGAACAATTGGTTCCTTATCAGTGCAGACACACTCCACAAGGCAGAATCTGTGCTGACGCATGTGCACAAGGGTGGCACTTACATGCTGCCCCTCAGCTGGCTTCTTGTTGTACACCATCACTTTGGTGCACTTGAAGTGAGGGGAAAATCCTTTGCCAGTCGTGGTGCTGGCCATGGTGCAACAGTAGAGGTACCCAAGGGTTTCCGGTCTTTGAGAGACCGACAAAGCCCTTCAGGCCAGTGTCATAGTGTCCAAGGTCGGTGAAGGGGAACACCCAATCACTGTATTTTTCCCACACATACTCCTTTGTGTCGAAGATGAAGGTGACGCCACTCGTGACGCCACTCTTGGTGCTGACAAGGATGCATCCATCAGGTAGCACGCCGTAGGAGATATCCTGAACAATGAAGGGAGGAGAAGGGAGTCGCTGCCACACCGACAGTCCACTAGGTTCTAGCTTCCGGAGGATTTCAATTTTGGCAAAATCCAGATGGAATAGCCTATCATCACCGACAGAGATGTAGATTGGAAAAAACGGAGCGTTTGATAGAGGTTCCATGGTGATGGTCCGATCCTGGACGTCGATAGTTGGGACTCCGCCCCTGATATCATCAGACCGGACTGGATGCATCGCCATGATCTTGGTGCCAAAGGCTGACGTGAAGAACTGAGGATACCCACGGAACCCCCGGATGCGCATGAAAACTGGCAAGCGCTTAGCACCTGACGGTGACGCGGGCTGCTCAGAGTCTTCTCCCGAATCGGACGATTGTTTGCGTGAGCGGCGCGACAAGCTCACCTTGCGGATGGAGTATCCAGAGTTCCAGTCATCAAACACAAGGTAAAGGTGCTGCTTCCGATCCTCTACCGTACGCTGCTCTTGCATCCTCGTTCCTCTCCTGGATTACTAGATCTGGTTCCTGCGATTCGAATTCAAAGAAGAATCGATTGTGTTAAATAAAAATCAATCAGGCCCAATCGTCCGTCCTACTGCAACTCAACCAGACAAATCAAAGTATCCAAATTTTAATCGAGGGCAACAGCGATTCGAATTCGAAGAACAATCCGATTGTCAAATACAAAATCAATCAGGCCCAATCGTCCTACCTACTGAAACTCAACCCGACAAGTTCAAGTATCCAAACCTTAATCGAGGTAAACAGACAGGAAAAGAGAATCGCAGGAACGCACCTATACAAGTCGAAGATGGTGCGGCGGTTGAGGTCGAGGCTGAGGCGGAGGGATGGTATAAAGAGAGGAAGGGAACCCTAAAAAGTTTCCAGGTGATCGGTGAACCTCATGGACCGTGCCGGAACTCATGGGCCGTTAGCAAACTGTTCAGCCACGGCCGGAACAGCGTGCCCGCCGCCACCTCGTGCCCGCGCCGCGCCATGAGCATGCCGGCCGCGGACAGCCCCAAGCCGAGTAGCAGGAACACCTTGAGCATCCCCACGGGCCTCCTTCACGTCGTTCTCCATGGATGCCGTCCGCGGCTGCAGCTCGGGCCTCGGGGCTAGGATTTCTTTAAGCACCGTGGGATCGCCAAGATTCGAGAGCAAGGATGGCATACCATCGGCGCTTGCGACGCCGGAATGCCGGATCGGGACCTCGGGCGCACGCGCACCGCACCGGGGTGGCCCCGCTGCTGGCCGGCTTTTTGTCCATCGTAATCGACGAGTAATCGACGACGGAAATGGTCCGGTTACATGGACTCGGTCTATGAAAGCCATGAAGGGAACGGTGTGCATGGACCAGCTTCGTTCTGCTCTGCTGCAGCAACGGTTTCAGTTTAAGGCCTCACAGCAGATTGTCTCCGAAGAGATGCTCATCTCTGACTCAGATTGAGTGTGTTTAGAAGCCCAAATTTCCTCCAAAATTTTCTGCATTCCCATCACATCCTATCACATTCTATCACATCGAAACATTCAATGCATCCAAAGATGCTTGCCGGCCACTATAAAATTTAGGTAAATAAAAAACTAATTGCACGCTTAGTTTAGATGTACATTCATGAGACGATTCTTTTGAGCCCCGACACGCCATAATAGGATAATATTTACCACTAACAAACGAAACGCAGAAAATACGTGTGAAGCCAAAATTTTGGCTTCTAAACACACCCATTGTCTCTTCGGAGACATCCGATAAAAATCTCTGACCTCAGATTGAGAGCACTAGTTACTCCCTCCGTCCCTTTTTAGATGTCACTATGGGATGCGTCTTGGCCAAACTTTCTCAACTTTAACCAGGTTTGTAGAAAATACGTGTAACATTTATATCTCTAGATAAATTTATTAAAAAACTAGACTTAAAGATCTTTTCAATGATACTCCCTCCGTCCCCAAAATAAACGACGTTTTAAAAATTCCGAGAAACATATGCCGGCAATTATATACTAAAATAGGATTAATATTTATATTACATAATTAGTATCATTGGAAAGATTTTTTGATCTAGTTTTTTAACAAATTTATTTGGAGATTTAAATCTTCTACGTATTTTCTACAAATCGAGTCAAACTTATGTAGACACGAAAAACCCAAAACGCCGCTTATTTTGGGACGGAGGGAGTACTAATTACTTAGCATAAATATTTATATATATTTTAATATATAATTACCGGCAGTTTAAAACGTTGATTTCTTAAAACGCGAGAATGATATCTATTAAGGGACGGAGGGAGTAGATGATTGCCGGCTTGACGAGGACTGGGCTTGACTATTTCAGGTTGGGCAAATTAGGAGTAGGCAGCACTGAAGCATATTTGTTCTATTTAGAGGGTCCATGGGACCATGACATGAATAATTCACACGCTGTGAGCCAATGGTTTTATAAGACTAATCTTTTTCGAAATAAAGGGCTTTATTACTAGTAGTTATATAATTAAGCAATCATTAAAATTATTACAATCTCAGAGCTGATGGATAATACGTATTATAAGAACATGATTATTTAGCCACACAATGCTTTGATCCAACCTAAAAAACGGTTTTATAAGAACATGATTATTTAGCCACACAATGCTTTGATCCAACCTAAAAAACGGTTTGAGTAATGAGCAAGCTCCCAGATTTCCTTATTGTTCTTAAACTAATTTCGCGCTCACGGTGATTCTTTTCTAAAAGAGAGCACAAGAACAAAGGCATAATCCACAACTTATATATCTGATTTAAGCATTTGGTTGTTATTTGGAGGACCCCAAGTAACATTGAACTTTGTTTTCCATTGCATTGTTATTGTTCTGGTGCATATTCAATTATGTCAAATTACGAAATTATTTTCCATCTAAATATAATAACATCAAACTTGTACTCCCAAATTATGTGATTTTTTTATCAATTGGCTCAAATTTATAGAAGTATGACTAATACATATCCTATAGCCATTTATATTCTGGGCCTTAGAGTTTTTTTTTTTCGATGAATGCCATAGTTGATAGCTAGTATACACAAAGGTCAAACTTGATTGGTATACTGTACCTCACTAGTCCTAGTCCAGTATGTTGAAAAGATAACGACATGGTTAGAGAGGAATGGTTTAACAGCCTTAACAACTGCCAACTGTGCACACCCAACATTCTGATCACACACATACATATTCACATGTTCATCAACATCAATTGCCCATTTCCTAAGATGTGCAAACAAAAGTAGTGAAATGGCCAGGCGTCATCAAACCATGTAATCTCTGCTTGTCTCGTATACGTCTAGTTCCATTGTGGCAACATTTGTTTGCATCAAACACTGATAGGAAACAAAAAGCAAGGGATCAGGGACATATAGTTCAGGCCTTATTAGACCGGAATCTACAGAGCGGTACCGAAGGAGTCTTCCAAGCCATAACTGTGGGAACATCAATTTTCTGAAGATTTGAACCATAATCTTCCGATGAACCAAGAAAATACAGGGTCATATGATCCGCTGTAGGTTTTCACCATACAAACTACTAAAACAATATAAGTCCGTGTAAAATACATGCTGTAATACAGTATATATATATGTAAAATAATCACGTGGAAAGCAGGTGGGCAGCAATGTTCATGGCTGCGTCAATTCGTCCACCGAAATATCTCCACATATGCAATGACCAATGATCCACAGTGACCTAAAAGAAACTACAGGAGCAGGGTGCACTAATCAAAACAAAACATTATTAACCAAAACCAAGGACAGTGGGTGCTAACTCTAACAATGGCTGCAATGCACTTGGAGCAAACTTCCGAGCAAACAAGTAGCACAACGTTGTGTTCTGGTCATTGTATAGACAGGTCTCTCCCTCTCGAATCCCCTTCAAGAACTCTTCCGTGATGTCACCGCTGCCAAACGTGGCTGGATGCGCAGAGTTTGGACCCCCTCTCGACCAATCCACCCAGGTGGCGGTCCTGTTGGCCAGCTTATGCGGGTATTCAATCTTGAGCATCGTCTGGATGTAGTGCTCATCGGCATAGCATCCAGGCCTGCAGAACTGCTTGAATTTTGGGTAATACACCGTGTCCTCGACGATTGCAACGGCGAGGTCTCTGTCGGCTTCGAACCACTGCCAGCCTTTGCGCCATTGTTCGAGCTCGACCTCAGGCGCCATGTTCAGGTTGTACCGGCCTCTCCCGTCTCTTCCAGGATCATCGATCGACATGATGAAGCTATGGCTTGAATTCTGGAAATACTCGTAGGTCGTGTTGAAATCAAAGAGTGGAATGCATGACTCGGACACTAGCACAAACCACTCGTTGGATATGTCAAGTAGAGCGTTGGCAAGCAGACGTCTCTCAGCATCACACATTGTCATCTGACCCCATTGCACAGCCTGTAATCAGCACAAATTTCAAACTAATATGCCATCAGCAGGGGTATGGATACCAGAGATGCGACAGAGATGACCTCAAGTTTACTGTATCAAATAACACCACCCACAGCAATATATATGTAACATCGAAGTGATGCAATTTTTTAGATAAAGGTTACCGACACAATGTAATATCAAAAGTAGTACAACAGTCAGTGAATAAATATGAAACATCTATAGACAGAACTTTTAACAGAGTTATTATTACTTATTAGTCTAGATATGTTCTAGTTCTTAACTCCTGGGCCACAGGAATGGTTGATTTTCTTGAAAATCAAAACAGCAACCATCTCTGGGACTGAGTTGCCATTACTTGCGTCTTGTTTATTTGTAAAGTACTAGCCTAGTAATGTAGCATCACTATGATCAGTACTTTAATTTACATACTTTCCTAATTGGAGTTTGGAAACTCCTTTCAATCCATCTTTAAAAGTGATAGAACAAATAGGCATTCCTGGCGCTAGATTGGAGTTTGTTTTCGTGGGCCAGACTCCCGAGGCCAGAAGGCCAGAGGGGATGATCGGAGGAGACGAGCTAACCTTACTAGGGATTTGTCGACGGTAGAATACGGAGTCGGCGGTGAAGTTGGCCCGGTATAGAGGCATCGTGTGGACGTAGATGGAGTAGCGGCCCTCGTTCCCGCGGAAGAAGCGCTCCCAGAGCGGCGCCAGCGGCAGCGGGCCATGCGTGAGGAACATGAACGCCACCTTGGGCACGCGCCGGAACGGGTACCCGCTCCCGCCGCGCGCCCGCGGCGCGTACGACGCGAGCCAGAGCAGCTCCTCGTCCGTCATCGCGTGCTGCTGCGCGCGAGCCGGAGGGCGGGTCCACCGCTCCAGCCCCTCATCGGGCTCCGGCTCCGCCGCCGCCGCCGCCGCCGCCCCGAGGCACGGCCGGAACAGCGCGGGCGCGACCGCCGCCACCTCGCCCGCGTGCCGCGCCAGGAACACGCCGAACGCGGAGAGCCCCACCACCACGCCGAACAGCATGAGCCCCAGGAACAGCTTCAGCATCCCCGTCGGGAACACCCTGCGCTGCTCCTGCGACGCCGCGGGCAGGATGGCGGCGGCCTGCTTCGCCTCCTCCACGGATTCCAACCGCATCGCCATCGCCGTCGCGGTTCCGAGACGCCGTGGATTGGAATTCGTTCCCCGTATTTGGGCGCACTGTGTCTCCGGCTCCGCACGACGCGGATCAGGAGGGGCGCGCACCGTATCATGTGTGGCACTGGCACGCGCTCCAGTTCTCGGGGTAGGGGTAGGGGTCAGGGTCGGGGTCGCGGCGGCGCGCGCGTTTGGGCTGGCGCGAACTCCGATGCGGTGCGGGTGGTGGTGGCGTTTGTGTGGGTGGCGCCTCGAGAGTTGGGTGAGGCTGCAGCCTTGCGTGCATGCTCAGATGCTGCTGCTGTACTATCTCGTCAACGGGGAGGTGACTCGTGAGGCAGGTGCATGTTAGGTTAGAGGCATGCCGTACGCCTGCGTGTGGACCGGCTTTCGTTGAGCTCGGAATGAAAAAAGAATTCATAGTTCCGGCGTGTAAAAGCTTTGGGCTGTTTGGGCTGTTAGTTGGTTTCTGCAGCTGATAAATGTTGTTTTGTTGTGAAAAAAAAATTATTATTATAATTTATACTATGGCTAATATGTTTAAGCAAATAGGAGTATAGGATGGTAGAATTGGTAGACCAAATTATGTAAAATTTGAGGTTGAACACAAACAGGGAGAAAATGATCGTCGTTCGACTGATGGTTTTTTGCGACGTTGATGTTGTTTTGGTGTAAGAGAAAAACGTTGTACTATAATTGGTTTTGGTTGTGTTGTTTACCTTGATTTGCAACCTGAATCCTGATCTCTCTCTCGTTTTTTCCTTGCGGGAAAATTTATTCATCCTAAAATTTTGCATGAATATGTGATTTTCATCATCTATCCATTTATATTTTGGTTAAATTTTTCAAGCATCTTTTTTATGATTTTTTTCATGGGAGCACATGCTATGGGTTCTCGATACATACCTTGCACACAGAACCTTTCTTCATTCACCACCGCCAGGTATTACTGAACTTCTAAAAGGCACCTTCTGCTAATTCATTCATACGATTCTTTCTCGTTAACTGATGGGAGTGTGGACCTTCAGATTAGATTCCTGCTAATTCATTCCTCTGATTCTTAGATTCCTGCTAATTCATTCCTCTGATTCTTAGATTCCTGCTAATTCATTCCTCTGATTCTTTCCCGCTAACTGATGGAAGGATTAAGAAGCGATGGTCCTTCTGATTGGACTCAACAGTCTCTCTTGGGGTTAAACCACTGGACAAAGACAAGTGTACGGAAAGTCCTCAGAGATCGAAAGAAGGATTCAACAGTTCCTCTAGGGGTTAAATCAATTGGACATTTGACACTTTAATGATGGACACATTTTTCCAGTGCATCTTCCATTTTGGAGTACTGGTACTTTTCTGTTTGATGTGGCCTGTTAAAGTTTTATCTTACTAGAATTTTACAGTATATTATCTTCAAACAAACCAAGAAAATACAGGGTAGTCATAATGATCCTAGAGAAAAATCCCTCCTGATCCAGGGTCAGTTTACTGTACAAAACAATACAGGTTTGTGTATAATGCACAAGCATGGGGGGCACTGTGTACGTCTGCATCCACCAATCTGAGCCCATGCCTTAAGCGTGTAATCCTACAATGATCTAATTTCAAAATTACAGACGGCACCTCTTCAAGCACACAGTCATCAACCAAAACCGAGAACAGTAGGCGCTAGCTCTAACAACGGCTCTAATGCACTTGGGGCAAACTTCCGCGCAAACAAGAAGCACGTGGTTGAGTTCTTGTTATTGTATAGACATGTCCGTCCCTTTGGACCCTCCTCAGGAATTCCTCTGTGATATCACCCCTGCCAAACGTGGCTGGATGTGCACCACCTCTTGACCAATCCACCCAAGTAACACTTCTGTTAGCCAGGCTGTTTGGAGCTTCAATGGTCAGCATTGTAGGGAAGTAGTGCTCATCAACATAACAATGGGGCCTGCAGAACTCCTTGAATTTTGGATAATAGACTCTGTCCTTCACAATTTCAATGGCAAGCTCTCTGTGTACTTCGAACCACTGTGAACCTTTGCGCCATTGGTCAAGTTCAACCTCAGGGGTCATATTCCAGTTGTATCTTCCCCGTCCATATGGTCCAGGATCATCAAACGCCATGAGAAAGCTTTTGTTCGAATTCTGGAAGTATCTGTATGTTGTATTGAAATCAAATATAGGAATGCACGACTCAGACACAAGCACAAACCATTCATTGGATATATCCAGCAAAGCATTGGCAAGTAGGCGTCTCTCAGCATCACACATAGTCATCTGACCCCATTCTGCGACCTGTAAGCAGAACACAAATCAAACAAATACTTTCAGGGTATCTCAAAACCAGGAAGCAGAAGAAATTATTAATTGGCCAATGGATCAAATGATATGACACATGATTATGCTGTATAAGATGGTTCATATGGTTTACATCTACCATCGCCGTAAACCTGTCAATAACTATGAAGCCCACAAGAGACACCTATAGACTATAGCCAGTGGTTTTTACACACTTAATCAAGGTACATGTGCCACTTAGTCTTGAAAAACTCCAGAACATGCTGAATTCCACAGCTGAATCTTCCCAAAAACCAAAACCACACAACATTTCCGATGACAGTAGTCAATGCTCTACAATGAGCACCCATTTTACTCTGGTTAAGTTTGACTTCAAATACAAATGTATTGTGATGAAAGAAAAACAGCAATCTAATCTACAAACTCTTTTGATTTTTATTTAGGTGTAGATCCATATTAAGCTGAAAAAGACTGGCTTTGATACTAGGTCCGGATCTGGACATATGATTGGCAGTGCAATGAATCTAATTTGCATGATATATCAATGGAGGGTACTAGCAATTATTATACTTACAGAGACATAGCACAAAATTCAACAAAGCACAAAATTCAACAAAGGTTGGACCCATGATACACTTTGGTTAGCAAAGAATCTGTTCAAATTTGATCTAACTGTTTTCAGTTTGACTTCAATCACCAACACACAACATTTGCACTGTCATAAGCATGGTAAACACAAAAAGATCAAGCTGAATCCCCTCCAGGGGATTCCTCGGTGCATCATTCGCAGCTTCCTTACTTGCTCCTTACTTGCTCCTTACTTGCAGTAAGTAGGACCGTATAATAGGACTGTCGTTATGAATGTTACTTGTGAAATTCCTTAAAGTACAAAGTACAGGAAACGTAGACTCATACTTCTCAGTACCCAACTTGTCAGATACTCAGATTAGCAGCAAAAAATTTGTTAGTGCACCTCAAGTTACAGATATGGCACCAAAGGGCATTTCTTTTTTGCTGTCATTCCATCTAGATCATCACAAGTGAGCAGAACTACCAACCACGACCTGCCGAAGTGAAGAAAAGCATGAGGGAGGTGAGCTAACCTTACTGGGAATTTGGCGCCTGTAGAAGACGGATTCAGAGGTGAAGTTGGCATGGTAGGATGGCAATGCGTGCACGTAGATGGAGTAGCGCCCCTCGTGCCCACGGAAGAATCGCTCCCAGAGCGGCGCGAGCGGCAACGGGCCTCGCGTGAGAAACATGAAGGCCACCTTGGGCACGCGGCGGAACGGGTACCCGCTCACCCGCGGCGCGAAGGACGCGCGCCAGAGCAGCTCCTCGTCCGTCATCGCGTGCTCTACGCGCGCGGGGGGCGCGTCCACCGCTCCAGCCCCTCGGGCTCCTCCTCCGCCGCGGAGGAGCCACCCAGGCACGGGCGGAACAGCGCGGGCGCGGCCGCCGCCACGGCGTGCCGCGCCATGTACATGCCGACGGCGGACAGCCCCACGCCCAGCAGCAGGAACCCCAGGAACACCTTGAGCATCCCCCGTGGGCAGCACCCTCCCCCTGCCCCGCCGCCTGCCGCGCCTCCTTCACGTCCTCCATGGACGCCACACGGGCCTGCATCGCGGCGCTCGCGATTCGCGACTGACTACAATCTCGCGTCAGTGGAATCTACCAGATTTGAGCTCGAGTCTGGCATATCTCCAGCATGAGGCCGGATCGAGCGCGCCAAATCGAGTGGCGGCACGTACCAGATCTGGTCCGGGTTTGGCGGACCGGCGGTGGTTGGGCGGTGCGAGCTGGGTAGCGGGCGGCGGTGCTGGTGGTGGTGGTGGTGGGGTTGGAGTGGGGGCGCCTCGGGGTCAGGGATCCAGGTGACGTGTAGCGTCACGGCCTCACGGGTGTGCTCTGCTCACCTAGCAACAGAGGAGATGCAATCGAATGGACCGATGAGCCTGGTTTACGACAGCAAAGGCAGTCGCGGTGTAGTCCTTGTCGTCGGGGTTCATCTGGGAGGCGGTGTATGAGCCGGGTTCATAGGTTTTGTGAGAAAGCGATTTGTGTACTCTAACTACGGAACTATAGCACTCCTCGTACCGAAGAGCTGACAGAAATGCCTTCGCCAGTTCATTGACTGATTCCCGCGGGCATGGTGAGCGGTTCCGGTGGTGCTGGATCCGCTGGCATTTCAATAGTTGAGGTTTCAAACTAGGCATTTTTTCATAATCTGAGCTATGAAATTAAACAATATGTGTATGTGTGTTAATGTTTGTGATGGTAAGTGGTAAAGTGTTGTTTGTGATAGCGTGATTGTTGATCAAAATATAAGTTGAAATAAACTCTAGTTAGATTTATTATGGTCAATTCAAACCTTCAAATTATAGGTGCATATTTTTCATGAAATTATTCAAAATTTAATAGTGATATGCTTTTGGTGATAGATGACGTGCCCATGATCGTTAACTTTATCTACTGCATAATTCTTTTTGGGTATGGCTATAGGGTTAGGGTTTACTATGGGTTCATATAGGTCCGTGATGGAGGGTGACGATGTGATTGTCATTTGTGAGATGGATGGTTTGATTTTGTTGAGGATGCCAAATATATGAGGTGAAGAATAAATAAGAACCGCCGATTGATACATTTGATTATCTTGAACATTTTCCTTTCATCGTCTAATGAAAAAAATTGGAAAATCTCATGCAGTCCTTTTCGAAAAATAAAATACAATAAAATTGGAACACAAAGTTGATGTATAGTCGACGAGAAAGGTACCCTTCTGACATTAAGGAAATAATACATACGATCTTATATGTCACCTATGTCTATGAGTCAAGGTTGCCAAATTATTATGAATTTTCGATGAATCTTTTCGCAAGGACAAATTTGAATATTTCATATACATGGAAAAAAAAACCACCACTAGAGGTAGGGAGCTAGGAACATAACCGCAAATCTCTATGTTTTTTTTCATTCCTCTCGTTTATTTGCAACCTATCATATTAATTCCCCCCCCATTTCTCCCTTCCAAAGGGGCCCCATTGATTTATGATCTATCAAAAGTGCTGAATGTACTGTCACGAGTTCAACTAAACAAGATCTTGATAAAAGAGATCAAATTAGAACGTGTTTTAGTATGAACTTGGCCTCATCTTATATAGCAATAAATAAAGTAAAATTATAGACACTTGTTTTTTTTACTTCAGATCGTACCCTGCTAAACTTTAACCTTTGCGAGTGAAAGCAAGGCCGGCGGCCAGCCCACTGTTGGACTCGGACGGGTCGCTTGCTTGTCACTCCACTGCTCACGTGCCACACGCTGCACCTGCACCCGCGATCCCGCCGCACCTGCTGCCTCCGTTCCACACAAAAAGGTTAGCGAGCATAGACGCGACCGCGACCGCGACCGACGCCACGCGTGGCGCGCCCGATCAGCAACAAACCCCCAGCCGATGGCCGGTCCTACGGGCGTGACCGTTGCCAAACTCGATCGGTCCGTAGTTGTAAGTTGCAGCCGCACCGGTCTCTTCTCCCTCTTCCGGCTCGCGCTCGCGCTCTCCCTTCCTCTCTAGCACAGCCTTCACTGGCCCCGGCGTCCCCAGAGGCCGCGGCGGCGCCGGCCGCCCATGGAGGACGCCTACGCCAAGTCCGTCTCCGAGGTAACGAGCGCCTCCCTACCTCAACCCCGTCCTGCGTTCGTTTGACCCCACTCCACCCCGCCGCCGCCGCCGCCTCTCACGGATCTGGCCTCCCCGCTTCTCGCAGGTGCTCGAGGCGTTCGGCGTGGATCAAACCAAGGGCCTCTCTGACTCGCAGGTACTGAACTGAAGCGTTTCTCCATGTGATTTTCCGTTTGCCTACTGGTGATAATGTGGTGGGGGTGCTGGGGCTGCGCTTATTCGTTTTTGGTTCCGAACGCAGGTGGAGCAGAATGCGAGGCTCTACGGCAAAAACGGTGAGGCTATTTGTCTTTTCTACATGTCTAGGTTTGGCCGATTACAGCGTCAAACATAAAAACCTGAACATTATCAGTCTGGCAGTAATTGTACAGTACTCGAGTCATTATGTTAATGCTTTTACCGTTTTGGTTAAGTCATGTCTAGTGCATTTTTCTAGATAATGGAAAGAAAAATCCAGCTTCCAGACTTCCCATTAAGTACAAACACTAAACGATAATGACCAAAACTAGTTTATTAAACAAAACCGACTCATAACTCAAGTTGGTGTGTTCATATACAATTACCTTTTGCATTTCATCATTCTAAGTTTGGATTCATACATTTTTGCTGATGACTATCTGATTTGTCTTTGTTGTTTCCATGCATGGACTATCTCCAGTGCTTCCCCAAGAAGAAAGTAAGTTATAGAACCCACTTTTGTTTTATATGTCTTGAAGTTGCAGTACAATACATAATACCTTTTTGAACCCACCCGGCAGTTTCACTGCCAATCAGTATTCCAATATTTTTGTTATCATTGGAATATAATGTTAATGAGCTTCTCTATCATCTTTGAGAGATGAAATTAACTCTAATCAATTGCTCTGCGCTTGTGTACTCTTGGTAGGAAGATACATCATAGTTCTACAAAGTTACTTAAACAAGTTTCTTCCTGTTTTTTGTTTGGGTTTGCTTGCTGTTGGGATACAACAACAATAGAGCTTTGTTGCTGTTTTTGTATCCCAATTGAAACAGCACTGAACAATTACATATGAAACTTATTCAGATAATGTGGTGCTATTGCTATTTTCTTTTCATTCTATTTACAAATATACCTTTCATTACACATTATCTGCATGCTACTTACAAGTATAATTACCTTCCTGCTCTGTCATATTTTATCATTTGATAATGACATGCTCTTGTATGTACGAGGCACACCTGTTATTTCTGGGATATCGTCTTCTTATAATTTCATTTAATTAATAAAAACTTGTGTTTGGACTTTTGAGGCCACCCTTATTTTTGTGTACCCTATGTTTTTTTTTTTTTCTGATTGTGCTTTGAACTAGCAATTTCCAATTTCATATATGCTTTACTGTTCATTTTTTTTGATATGGAAATTCACACCCAGGTACTCCCTTCTGGAAGTTAGTTTTGAAGCAGTTTGATGATTTGCTCGTCAAAATATTGATAGCAGCTGCTGTGATCTCGTTCCTTTTGGCCCGAATGAATGGTGAAACTGGATTATCAGCATTTTTGGAACCTTCGGTAAATTGGATACATCCTATGGGTTGAAAATGACCTGCAGGCAACAAATGACCTGATACGTTGATGTTTGCACTGCAGGTTATCTTTATGATACTGGCAGCAAATGCAGCTGTGGGTGTGATTACAGAAACGAATGCTGAAAAAGCTCTTGAGGTTCTCACTTCTAAACAATGCCCTAATGTTGTGTTTAGCTCTGGGGATATTGTTCCTGCTGTATGATTGTTTATTTCCTGCATGTTACAAGATAGTTTGCACAAATGGGATTGATCAGTGGCATTAATATTTGGCCTCCCATGTATCTTTATATCAGCAAAAATAGAGCTATATTAAATATAGGTGGAACTATGAGGTGATCTAGGATCTACTTTCTTTTTTCTGGCCACCTGGGTGTGTTTTTATAGTTTTTTTTGGCACTGGGAGCTATAGTCAGAACATTTTGGTCCTATTTATTAATGTACTATGCTTAGTGCCGCATAACTGATTCTTGTATGCATTCTGTGTCTCAAAAAAACTGACATGCTACAATTTGTTAATCACTTTTTGTAGCATTCTTTGACTCTAATTTAGCTTGCAATGGGAACTTTTTCCACCATCCATGATGACTTATTTATACCAAATCCATAGGAGCTTCGTGCTTATCAAGCTGATATTGCAACGGTGTTGCGCAATGGTAAGAACTAAGAAGCTTTTGCAATTGACTATTGAATTTCATTTGCTAATTCTTGTAAGCTTTGTCAACACTATCTATTCACTTTGTCTCAAAACCATATTTTGATTGGGTAAGTCCATGGGCCAAGTACCATATGGCTCTGCGTGTGCCATCAAAACTAAGTCCCCGTTTGATTCCTAGGGGATTTTATGAATCTGGATAAAAAAAATCTCAGAGTCCTAGAATCCCTTACAAACAGGCTAGATTCTATTGAATTTCAACATACAAACACAGAATCCAATAAGCACACTAGATTTTTCTTATCCTGATTTTTGTAATCCACTGGGATTCAAACAGCACCTAAGTTTTAAATGGTTCGCCAACAAATGTCCTAAAACATTTGTTCCCCGAACCCATTTTTTTCTAAACTAAATTATTAATCATGTTATTTTAGAGAAAAGTTCCCCACAGCGTTGATGTCATCCATGTTCAGCTTATTCTCAGGCACGCTTCCCAACATCAAAACACAGTGCTTTCAAGAGCAAGCACTGCACCATTGACACAACACAACAGTTCTGTTCTCCAGGTTACAGCCACCCCCCCAGAACCTGACAATAGTTATTTGTTTGCTCAAAACACCACTTGTTACTTTCTGCTCTCCCTTCAGGTCCTACACCTCCAGAGGCCATTCTCGACATGCCATCCAACTGAACTTGCCTTTTAGTTGTCTCCTGCCATCAATCTCCTGTATCACTGCAGCTCTTCCCATCAAAGCACTGCTACTAATTCAAAACCAGTACCCTTTCTCTCTCTCTCTCCCCCAAAATTCCCCCACACAACATTAAAAATAATTTCTCATCCTCAAACTTCAAAAGAAATATATTGGTCCGATTAACTTTTCAGTCCACACAACATTAAAAATAATTTCTCATCCTTTCAGTCACATTGCTCAAATGAAAGGACACATCTTCCAAAAATATATTCCACTATAATAGCTAATTATCTCTTGTAAGCAGCCTATTATTAGCCAACCAAAAGATATACATGCACTAGGGGATGTACCATTATCTTCCACACAACAGGAGTGTAAAGTGGTAGCAACCCTCTAAAGCTAATTACTGCATATAGACTGTACATAGTATTTTCCTTTATAATCACAATTCCAGATATAGCATCACCATCATTCTAAAATTATTTGCATTGTATATTTAGTCAGATGGTTAGCTGATTAGCACATTTATCAATGTTAATCCTGTAGGTTGCTTTTCTATACTTCCAGCAACAGAACTTGTTCCTGGAGATATAGTTGAAGTAGGAGGTACTGCAATTGCTCATCTGATGATTTTCTTGTAGTACTATATTAATATTTTCCTGATATTGTTTCATTTGTGCTTTTTCCCCTTTGTGGATAAGTCGGTTGCAAAGTTCCGGCTGACATGAGAATGGTTGAAATGTTAAGTCACCAATTGCGTGTTGATCAAGCAATTCTTACAGGTACTCCTTTTGTTTTCTTGTGCCATCCGCTCATTAATCCTAATATGATTTTTGAAGCTTTTTAGTTTAATAGCATAATTGTGAATAAGGCCATTCTATTTTAGCATTCATATATGTTCTTTCACTGTTTGGTTTTAAATTTTAGTATCAACCATTGGCTCCGATGAAGACATTTTATGGTAAGAGTTAGGTGGAAAAAGTACTGTATCGACTAAATTATTCACCACTTTAAACTTTCTTCTTGAACATTTCCAGTTTATCAATAGCTTCATTGTTAGAAAACATGATTATTTGCCATATGCCATAGAATCATTAATTGATCTTCTGGAGCTCCTGGTGAGAAGGTGTATCTGTCCCTTTTCCTTGATGAGCATGTGGTTATAGAGAGCAATCTGTACGAATTATAAGCCGCACATAAATATCAGTTACTGAAAATATAGTTTCTTATTTCTTACTACTGTTGTGGATTTGTGGTTTGACTAGGAGAAAGCTGTTCAGTGGCAAAAGAGCTTGAGTCAACTCCAGCAATGAATGCTGTCTACCAGGACAAAACAAACATTCTTTTTTCCGTAGTTTAACCATACTGGTAGTGTCATTTAAGGAGCTTAATTCAATGGAACTGGAACTTCATTATGATCATAAATTCATGCATGTAATATGATAACTTATACCACATAGAAGTTTCCAATTTTAATTTGAAAATTTAAAAGATCCATATATTATGGATAAAAGCAAACAAGTTAGATTACTTTTGATTCATCCCCATTTATTTGATTTTTTGGGGGGTCTTTGCATGATCATGATTGATTTCTGAAACTGTAGTGAAGCAGCAGCAGTACAGAGACCTTATATACACAATATTAGTTTTTTGGTTTAATTTGATCCATGCCATTATAACTGACACGATCTGGGTTCTACCAATACTATTCATCTATCTGTAACCGTTCCATTACAATATGTTGAAATTTGGATCAATGCCATGCTGTAAGTCTAGGGCACTGTTTGACTATCTTTGGGCTATTGTATTTTGTATGGATGAAAATACCCGTGAACCACTTGCCCTCTTCTTCCTCACACCACCCTCGAGTCTAGCCATGATAACAAAATCTCTTGGATGAGCATGGCCGCTAGGGACAGAGCTTAGCCATATGCTCCCGGTTAGGCTGGCATTTTTCCATGGACTCCATGCAGCTCCAGAGCTTAGTGTCCACGCTTGATGGCCAGCAGTCCCCGCACGCCGCCTCCGCCCTGCTTTCTGGCCTCACTGCGTGTCAGGTCTGGAGCCTTGCAAATTAAGTGCCGTTCTGTGGTACTGTTCCAGTGTGAGTCCCTATCCCAGTTAATTGGGATTTTCCTTTACGCAGTAATTTCTTTTATTTTAAAATATAAGATACCTGGGTAAAACCAATTTTAGTGGGTTACACGGATACTCCAAGGGAGGTGACGTATCTTATATTTTTTAAAATAAAAGAAATTACTCGCCGGATACCCAAGGGAGGTGACGTATCCGTATCCGATACTGCGCCGGATACGTGGATTGGATACTTGGATACACCATTTTAGTGGGTTTTCTTTTTGAGAAAGTGCGTATCCGGGATACCCCGCACCCGTTGCTGGCATAGCTAAACAACCATCAACTGAAAAATCATAGCCTAGCCGTGCCTTCACACCCCATGCCTGCCACCTTGCTGGCCTGCACTACATGCCAGCCTTGCTGTGTTGCTGGCTTTGCTGAGCTGCGCCTGCTGTTTTGACTGTGCATGCTACTGCTTGGTTCCGCTGTTTTGACTGCACACGAGTTGAAGCCGAGAGCTGGAGGGATCTTCGAGGGGTGGTGTAGCTTTGCGTTGGGAGAGACGCGGCGGCGGCACGGGTTATCCCTGAGCCCTGGCAGCTGGAGCAGGTGGAGGCTGGCCATGGGAGTAGGGGCAGGAGGCAGACACTAATTATGAGAGAGCAGACAGCGGGGCTCAGGTGGTAGGGAGGGGTGACACATGGGGCCGCAGGTCAGTGAGTGGAGGGAGATGGGAGTAACAGAGGCATTTTGGTCCATATGAGAATACAATTGCTTGTAATGGGCCCAATATTGTACTAAACGTATAAAGTGGCATATTTCAGGTACATGAAATCTTGTGGTGGCATGATTCCTTACAGATGAATAATAATAATGGAAGAACTCAGAAAGATGACTATTGTGATGGCATAGATTAAATTAACCCTAGTTTTTTTCTTGAGTTTCTGGTAATTGTGCTGAAATGATCTTTGAATATGCACATTCTAAAACACCTTATTGTCTTTTTACTCTTCCAACTTTTGTTGCCTCCTCTGAGAATTCTATGTTTGTGCTGTTGTTGTTTCCCAGGGCACTGTTGTTGTAGCTGGTAGAGCAAGAGCAATCGTTATTGGGGTTGGTTCTAATACTGCAATGGGAAGTATACGTGATGCTATGCTAAGAACAGAGGATGTAAGTAATTGAACACATATTTCTTCTCATTTACATCTTCAGTGAGAATTGAACTATGCTATTAACTTCATTCTAACTTTACCTTCCTTTAATGTTGCAACTAGTATGCCTATTTGTACTTTGATTAATTGTAGCCTCCCCTGATTTATATGATGATTATTCTGCTCATAGTTTAAATCCTCACAATATTACAGGAAGCAACACCGTTGAAGAAAAAGCTTGATGAATTTGGTACATTTTTGGCAAAGGTGATGATGGTCCTTTCAACAAGTTGTGAGTTGTTGTTTTCCTTCCAAAACTAAGAAATACTATGGCATGGAAATTTAGCACTGAAGTGGTCATTGAAACATTTTATGTATCGAGTATCTACTATTGAGAGACTGATGACATTATACAATCCGAGCAGCCTTGGTTTAATGTTTTTTCCTGGATCTTAATGTAAAACTTATCAGTAGAAGCTGCAGTGTCAATGCACAGTGATATTGTTGTAAAATATTATAGTGTCACAGAGAGAAATGAAATATTTATTCTGTTGAACGTGGGTCCCTGCATTTATTCCAGACAAATTGTGCAGTTCAAGTGCCTTTTCAAGCTTCTCCATAATATAATTTTCTTTTCAGGTGATAGCAGGGATCTGCATACTTGTTTGGGTTGTAAATATTGGACATTTCCGAGATCCTTCTCATGGTGGCTTTGTTAGAGGTGCCATCCACTATTTTAAGGTATGCTGTTGCTCCTATGTTTCAAGTTACATTTCTGTAACATTCAATCAGTGTGGGTTAATCTCCCGTCTAGCATGACTATCTTATTTATTAGGTTGAACACTTGGAAATTATGCTGTAAAAGTGTGTGTGTGTGTGTCTGCTTCCAGGATACATTATTTGGCCTTAGTATATATTAGTGATTGCAAGCTGTGTGCAGTATGCCAACTTCTCCTGAGTTACACTGGTTAGACCATTGAAGTCTGGGGGTTGATGAAACCCCTGTCACCAGTTGATGTTGAAAAGCTGGCACAAACTTCTTATGGGCATAACCAGGGGAGCTTCTCCCCCTGGTTGGGGTTTAAGATAATTACATTTAAAGTGCGGTATGGTTTTATAAGATAATTACATTTAAAGGGAAACCAAGGATGTCTTCTTATCATACTCCTTTGTTTGTTTGTTTGTTTTTTTTTTTTGTTTTTTTTTTTAACTTCGTTCTGTAGGTACAACTTATGCTTCTCCAGTTTATTACCAAGTCAACTGACCCTGTCAAAAAACTTATGCATCTTAAAAAACTTATCATCAGAGCTGCTGATAAATTATTCATCACTATAGTACACCATTTTAGTTGATTTTGTAAATTACCGCCCCAACTGTGGGTGTATGGTTACGTGACTCATCCTTACTCATTTGTGTTTTGCTCCTAATATTGTTTCTCAAAGCATGTACTCTCTGTTGTTTTTCGTTTGATAGGTAGCTGTTGCTCTTGCTGTCGCGGCTATTCCAGAAGGTCTCCCAGCTGTGGTAACAACGTGAGTTTCCTGTGAACAATTTCTCAGTTGTCCCAAGATCATGTTTGCTTAGATGTGGTGTCCTACTCTATATTTCATTCCACATTGAAGTAAACTCATAAATCATTTGTTTGTTTTTCTTCTAGGTGCTTAGCTCTTGGTACCAAGAGAATGGCTCGCTTGAATGCCATTGTTAGGTCACTTCCCTCTGTAGAGACGTTAGGATGCACAACAGTTATTTGCAGTGACAAAACTGGTACTCTTACAACAAACATGATGTCTGTGTCAAAGGTGATGCATTTCTCTTTAATTTAGCTGTTTCCGTTTATGTTATGTTATTCTTGTTGCATATACAGGTGCTGTGTTGTATGACATGTAGCTGAAATACAACAGGTAATTAAAATTATTTTCATGCGCACACCTTAAATAGTGTTTTTAACATCACAGGTGTGCGTTGTGCGGTCTGTGCACCAGAGACCAATGACTGATGAGTACTCCATTAGTGGAACAACATTCGCTCCTGATGGTTTTATTTACGATGCTGGTGGGTTGCAGGTAAATAGCATATTCTCTAGGTTCCATCAATTTCTGGGGTTCTTATAGTGCAAAAATCTGAAAACCTGCATTATTGAACATAAGTTATGTTCTCTTCAATTTATGGAGAGAAAAGTGCTTGCATTTTATAGAAGGTAACACCTAGCACCTGAAATGGCCCATCACACCCTCTTGGAGATTTTAGCAGTTTGTTCAGAGAAGTCCAGTTTCATCAAGGAATGATTTTCATTAGGGAAACAGAACAGAGTATGATTGGTAGTGTATGTCATGCCGACAATTGACAAAGCCTACCCTACTAGCCAGTGTGAGAGGCCGAGATAGTACAAAAGCTTTTTCTCAATCTGTAAACTTTACTTCTCAGCACAGAGCAGATGGAATGGATCGATTCCATTACATGCCCTTTTGGATGTTGGACAGCATGTGAAACACTCCAGCGCTATCTTAGCCACTTGTTACACCACCTGTGTTATTACACAAGTATAGATGCAATTCTCTTTTGGATTTAGGGTTTTAGAACTAATTAAAGGACTTTCATCTGTTGCAGTTAGAGTTTCCCCTCAATCACCATGTCTCCCTCCATCTTGCTATGTGCTCAGCTCTTTGCAACGAATCCACTCTACAATACAATCCTGATAAAAATCTTATGAAAAAATTGGAGAGTCCACTGAAGTTGCTCTCCGTGTGCTGCTGGTGGAGAAGGTCAGTTACTGCATATTTATAAATATCTGTGCACTTTTTTTTTTTCACAGGATTTATGAACTTCATTTAAATTTTAATGTTCATTTCATACATTACTTTTAGGTTGGTCTTCCTGGTTTTGACTCAATGCCTTCAGCCCTCAACATGCTAACTAAGCATGAACGTGCATCATACTGCAACCGCTATTGGGAAAATCAGTTTAGAAAGGTTATTACTCTCATCTTGTTTGAATTGCTATATTTATTTATATTTTGTTTCTGAATACACAGGAGAGCTGCATATCTTTATATTAAGAAGAAAAAAAAATTGCTGTATTTCTTCTGTACTGAAAGGTTTATATTCCCTTAAAGATCATCATTTGTATTTTCTTATGGGAACATCTTTTTGAATATTTAGAAAGTCAGAAAATGACTCCTTTAGTAAATAGGCAAAATAATACAAGAAGTTTTGAATTACTTTCTAGTCACATCGTTATTGTTATAACTTCATGGTTTTCAAATACTGCCTGGGAACTTAAGGTTTGATGAATACATTTGGCATCTTAATTGCCTGTCCCTCTGCACCTTGGTCACTAGTCCCTACCAAGCAAGCACAGTTCCTCAAATGCATAGACAACTGATGGGATTAGTAGACCATATGGTATTACTGACACTGCTCTCACTGTTCATTGTCTATTTTCTGATTTTTTTAGATATCTGTTCTAGAGTTCTCCCGAGACCGCAAAATGATGAGCGTCCTCTGCAGTAGAAAACACCAAGAGATTATGTTTTCAAAAGGTGCCCCTGAAAGTATAATGGCCAGATGCACACATATATTGTGCAATGATGATGGTTCTTCGGTACCATTGACTATGGACATTCGTAATGAGTTGGAAGCTAGATTTCAAAGGTTAGCCTTTTTCATATGTTATCTGTCTTAAGGCATGCTACCTTCTTTTATTGAATCTTACTATAATAGTATAATATGGAAATATCCAATTCATATCAATGTAGTTAGTTTCTTCTTAATATGATGATACACAGCTCTCTTGCATGTTAGCGAAACAAAATATCAACGTAGTTAGTAATACTTCTGACACTTTGGCAAGGGACCTTGATTATTTTCTCCTTTGGCTAAACTTGTTGTTTTGATTGATTGTTCTGTTTTCATGCACTTGTAAACTTTGTTTAGATTGATACTTTAAAAAACATATATTATACTTTTTAGGCTGTAGTATAAATATGCTAAATGCTCCCGAAACTCTAGCTTTGCAGGGAAAGACACACTAAAGGTGCTTAGCATTAGCATTAAAACGGATGCCAGCTGGTCAACAAAGTATTTCTTATGGTGATGAGGCCAACCTCACGTTTATAGGATTGGTATGGTTTATCATTCTCCTTCTGTTTCCTCTCTTCCTTTGTTTTCTGTTACATTTTCTTCTTGCTGTGTGTTTTGCCTTTTGTTTCTGTTGTGTATGATATTAATTTAGCTATTGATGAAACCATTTTCTTTTGGTACTTGTTTAGGTTGGGATGCTTGACCCACCAAGAGAAGAAGTTTGGGATGCTATCCACTCTTGTATGTCTGCGGGGATCCGTGTTATAGTTGTTACTGGGGATAACAAGGTTGGTGAAATCTAGGCTTACCTTTTGAGTACTTTTGCTACTGGTGAGAAAAATTAATACACACTCTATTAGTCTACAGCAGAATCTCTGTGTCGGCAAATTGGTGCTTTTGAGCACTTGAATGACTTTGCAGGGTATTCCTATACAGCTTCAGAGTTTGAAGTATTGCCTCCTTTGGAAAGGGCAAACGCATTACAAAGGATGGTTCTGTTTTCAAGGTGATCTCATATAATTGTCTTCTCGATAAGCCAGGACAGCTATTCCTTTGAATGATCTTGAATGTGAAGCTAAAAGGACAAGCAGAATGTCAGGAATTATTTTGGTGGATGAAAATGCTTTTTGGACACATCGCCCCAGATCCTCGTTTAGCTTTTGACTGGGTTTGAATTTTGAAAGCTATAAAAGCTGAGTGCACAATAACATAAGGGTTTTGCTATTTACCAAACTAGAGCAGTCATGATGGCTAAATTCTCATACAATCTGGCGCTTGATGATTGCACATGCATTAGACAAGGGGCGTGTAAATGGTGAAAGATTAGCTATGATCACTCAAGAGAATAATCTAAAACAAATATAATAGTGGCCCGGTGTCTACAACGTATGAAATAGATCGAGTTTCTCTTGTTCTTGTTAATGTTCACATGCCTACGGTACTTATTGTTTCAAGAGAACATAGTGTACTTGAAAAGTTTCTGGTTAAAAATGGGAACAAGAGGCTACTTCTTGTACTGTGCATTATAGTTTGCTTACCAGTGTACAGGCTGTGAGAAAATAAATTTTCTTTTCAATTCAGAATTTCATCATGTCTGGTTGAAGAGGATTTTGTTTCTCAATTTCGGCTTCCTAAGCAAAAGATTTTCGATTCTTACTTTGCACCACCATAACATACCAGAACCACCTTCGGATATGAAAAACGAGACCTAGCAGCAGCCTCAACATTGGGTTGAATCTGGATGTTTCTGATAAACGACATGGGGGCAGTTACTCATAATTGATGTTGAACTTTGTTTTAAAATGTGTAATGGTATAATATCACATAGTGATGTTCTCAGTTCATTACTTTCAATTGTCCTTCACTAAGCTGATAATTTATACTGGATGGTGCAGAGTGGAACCTTCTCATAAGAAGATGCTTGTTGAAGCCTTGCAAACACATAATGAAGTGGTAAGCTAACATTTATATATGATACCTATCATAAACCACCCTGTCGTTCTTCTTTAGTCATCAATGATGGGATTGGAGCATTGTACCTAACAAAAATCGGTGGCATGTATTTCTTTAAGGACACTTCTGTCCATTAGGGTTTCTTTTTAAACATTGTGTATGTCTTTTTATGTAGCTCATACACTGTTTCTTATCATTATATGGTTGAGATGCCAAATTTGCTTTAATGGGCAATTAACTTATCCCAGTAATGACATGGCAAACTCCAACGGTCCAACCATCATTCCATATACTAAATTGTATTTTATTTTCATGTGCAAGGTTGCTATGACTGGAGATGGTGTCAATGATGCACCTGCACTAAAGAAAGCGGATATAGGAATAGCAATGGGATCAGGAACTGCAGTTGCAAAGGTATTAAAAAGTAAAATACACCCCCTCCCCTACCGTTGTAAAACTGGCTCCTAAGGCACTAACATGGCTAGTATGACGTAGACACACAAAAAATCGGTCCATTTTCTCCAGCCAACTAAAGTAGAAAGTGAAAATGAAGGCCATACTCTAAATGCCTCCTCAATGTTACTAACCTTTGGGATTTGAGAAGATGATCACTCCAGTAGATGGAGATTGCTATATCTAGAGAGCCCCATGAGCCATATGGGCATATAGTAGAGATGGGCCTTTATACACTCAATACCTTGAGGAGCTGCGTCACCTTCAAGGGCGCCTGGCATACAAAGAGTCACTAAAAATACATTCCATTCTTTTTGGGGATGAAAACTGCCACTAAGACCCAAATGGCATCAAAAGCTGTCTCCTCAACCAGTCCCGGCTGTGCCAACTCCAAGGAAGGAGCTTGTACAGTAGACTATCTCTTTGGATGAATCTCTTGGAGTATTGGCACAAAGAGAACACTCTACCTTAGTCGTGTGCTTGTTGAACCTGAGCATACATACTCTCCTGTAGAAAGTCATTTGCACCAGCTAATGAAAACATTTTTGTATTTTATGTAAGTCGTGATGAATATTTGCTGAGTCTATCTAGCCTTTGTGCATTGTGTCTCAGCAATTGCCAACTGAGTGAAGCTCCATAACGGTTGTTTCATGTATTTAACCACTGAATGCTTGTAATGTTTCTCTATCTCAGAGTGCTTCAGACATGGTTTTGGCGGATGACAATTTTGCCACGATTGTTGCAGTAAGATTATTTCTCATTGCATGATATACAAATAATGAGAACAATCGGCTATTATTTTCAGTTGATGATCTTTATCCAAATCATATTCTACAATTTGTTCATAGGCTGCTTGCGGAGGGAAGAGCCATATATAATAACACAAAGCAGTTTATCCGGTACATGATTTCATCAAATATTGGGGAGGTGGTTTGTATTTTTGTGGCGGCAGTGCTTGGCATGCCTGACACACTTATACCTGTGAGTGTATACTTTTATCTCTTTTTGTGTTTACAAACTATTGTGATAACGATCATCATAAATGTTGTATGCCACATTTTTATCATGTGCTAGAGTTTTTTCCCCCCTTGGGTTTATGTTGACCCGCTCCACCATAGGCAAATCACATGCCTACTTGCAAACCCTTTGTAAACACCCGTTTCATTTTTTGTTGTGAATTTTTCTGCTTTTTATTTATGGATGCAAATTATGCTTACCCTTTTCATCATTGCTTTGCAGGTCCAGTTACTCTGGGTGAACCTTGTTACTGATGGATTGCCTGCAACTGCTATTGGCTTCAATAAGCCTGATGGCAACATCATGACAGTCAAGCCTCGAAAGGTAATAAACAACTAAAAATTTGATTGTGCACCTGACTATCTGAGTCTATCAATAGCTATCTATGATTTCATGCTGGTAGCTTTTGCTTAAACTTTTGTTGGAACTGTGTGTTAACAGATGTTGTATCGGTACTCAATTAGTCAAGTGAGCTGCATTATAACACACTTACTGAGCCTTTTATTTGCACCTGAAATTCTTTGGCTACAAGAATACTGCTGTACCTATTTGTGGGATTTGCATTAAGCAAATCCTTGTATCTATGAGACTGTAGATTTCCTAATCACTTGTTTTTGATGACTACATATAAAATTAGATGATTGCTACATGCATGAGTTTATTTTAATGGCTAGGAATTGCTAGACAAGTGATTTCAAGTAAAATGCTATGTTTTTAATTTTCCAATTGCTATAGATATTAAACAGTGTCGTTTTCTGTTGCGTACCAGGTTAATGAAGCTGTGGTCAGTGGATGGCTCTTTTTCCGTTATTTGGTCATTGGAGGTTCTTTTCTTCTGTCTACTTATTATTTGATTATTCCTACTTATAAGTGTAGTGGCTTTTGACTCATGTTTGTTTATTGTCTTCTGTCTTTGCTAATGCAGCTTATGTTGGTCTTGCTACTATAGCGGGTTTTGTTTGGTGGTTCGTTTATTCTGAGAATGGTCCTAGATTACCATATTCTGAATTGGTAAGTTGAGAATTTAGAATTGTTTTTTTTTCATTGGTACCTTTGTGTATTTATTACTGGAATTATTGTTCCATGACCTGCTGGGTATGTTATCCTCAACAATCCAACAAAAGTTTATACTTCAACATGGTAGTCCTGTATAGCTTCCTCACTAAAGCTTAACTTCCAAGAGTCTAAGGAAGGACGACCCCTATCAAAGATGAAGTTATTTCTTTGTTTCCAAATATAAATTAGACCATAAACTCATTCAGCACCATACAGAACAAATGATACATACAAAGATCAATGAACATCAGTCTAGAATGAAACATAGTTGACATATGAAACCTCGACTTCAGGCCCATAGAATCTGTGATGCTAAGCGTCCTGCTTTCTTATTCTGTATAGATAGTCTTACCTAGTTTCTTTGGCTCTCGCAGGTTTCTAGTTGCTGCTGTTTGTTGTTTGCCTGTACAGCTTCTTTTACTTTTTAATATAAAAGCTTACAGTGGGGGCTTCCCCTGCTGTACCATTGTGGCCCTAATATGCATTATTTATTTTATACACTCCAAACTTTTCTTTTACTGTGGCAGGTCAATTTTGATTCGTGTTCTACAAGGCAAACTTCATATCCTTGCAGTATATTTGAGGATCGTCATCCGTCAACTGTTTCAATGACTGTGCTTGTTGTTGTCGAGATGTTTAATGCCTTGAATAACCTAAGTGAAAACCAATCTCTGCTGTAAGAGCTCTTTGTTCTTCATTACTGTCACTTTGTTCTAAGGTTTCTATTATCGGGTGTAACCTGTAAGGCTGTAGAACATGCTGCTTCCAGTAACAAATATGTTGATGCTTTGGGCACTGAGACCAGAATATCACTATGCATAACTTCTATTACGCATCTAGATATGTTAGTATGTTACTATGAATCTAGAAATTCCAAAACGTCTTATAGGGAGGGAGTACTTTTTTAAGTAGGAAATAAATTCATTATAAAATCGTAAAGATATTAATACCTAAATTTGAAAAGTTTGAAGAACCTGAAATGTCACCTGGGTTTGGCTGGCTTAACAGAATTACATCTTGCATCCATTATTTGTGTCTGCATTGTTCATCTTGTCTTTTCACTTGTGAAAGATTCTCATATGTATCCAATCTTAAGGTATTTTATACAACCATTATCCTTGAATACAATGTTTTTACATCACCCATGAACACTGAAACTTAGGACATTGCCTTTTGTCTTCAATAACAACAACAACATAGCCTTTTATCCCAAGCTAGTTGGGTAGGCTAGAGATGAAACCCATAGGATACAAGTATAAAAGAAACACAAAAATAGGGCACAAGACAAAAGATAGAGTTAGGGGTAAACAGGAAAAGAAACAAAGGTCACGGTCTTTTTTGTCTTCACTCAGAGCCAAAAAAAACAATGTACCTCACTTTTTGAGATTTGAATTATGATATTGGGAGCAGACATTCTTCAAAATCTAGATTTTTATGTTCTGTTGTGCATGGCCTTCTGCTTGTTTTGTCTTGGCCCCTCCCATTCTGTGAGCTTGAGAATAACAGGTTCTATGAAAATTCTGTGGCATGTACGAAAATATGTTGTACTAATGTAGCTTCACTCATGCAGTGTCATTCATCCATGGAGTAACCTGTGGCTTGTTGGGTCCATTATTCTGACAATGCTTCTTCATGTAGCGGTCCTGTACATTGAACCACTATCGGCCCTTTTCTCTGTAAGTAATTTTTCTTTGGTCTTCAGTGGTCCTTTCATCTTATTTATGTTAAAATAAATTGGATAAACTGTGATCTACTTATGCAGGTCTCTCCATTGTCGTGGGTTGAGTGGAAAATTGTTCTTTATCTATCCTTCCCTGTTAGTACTCTTTGTCCCTTGACTTGTTCTGCCATTAATTGTGGTGATACTCCCTCCTGTCAAAAATACTTATCACATTTGACTAATTGCTATAGATATTAAACAGTGTCGTTTTCTGTTGCGTACCAGGTTAATGAAGCTGTGGTCAGTGGATGGCTCTTTTTCCGTTATTTGGTCATTGGAGGTTCTTTTCTTCTGTCTACTTATTATTTGATTATTCCTACTTATAAGTGTAGTGGCTTTTGACTCATGTTTGTTTATTGTCTTCTGTCTTTGCTAATGCAGCTTATGTTGGTCTTGCTACTATAGCGGGTTTTGTTTGGTGGTTCGTTTATTCTGAGAATGGTCCTAGATTACCATATTCTGAATTGGTAAGTTGAGAATTTAGAATTGTTTTTTTTATTCATTGGTACCTTTGTGTATTTATTACTGGAATTATTGTTCCATGACCTGCTGGGTATGTTATCCTCAACATGGTAGTCCTGTATAGGCTATGATTTTTCAGTTGATGGTTGTTTAGTGAATTGGTTTTACCCAGGTATCTTATATTTTAAAATAAAAGATCACCCAGTTAACAACTGGGATAGGCTCACACTGGAACAGTACCACGGAACGGCGGTTAATTTGCATGGTTTCATATGTCAACTATGTTTCATTCTAGACTGATGTTCATTGATCTTTGTATGTATCATTTGTTCTGTATGGTGCCGAATGAGTGTATGGTCTAATTTGTATTTCTTCTGATGTTTCTTCTGTGACCCTAATATGTATTATTTATTTTATACACTCCAAACTTTTCTTTTACTGTGGCAGGTCAATTTTGATTCATGTTCTACAAGGCAAACTTCATATCCTTGCAGTATATTTGAGGATCGCCATCCATCAACTGTTTCAATGACTGTGCTTGTTGTTGTCGAGATGTTTAATGCCTTGAATAACCTAAGTGAAAACCAATCTCTGCTGTAAGAGCTCTTTGTTATTCATTACTATCACTTTGTTCTAAGGTTTCTATTATCGGTGTAACCTGTAAGGCAAAAGATAGAGTTAGGGTAAACAGGAAAAGAAACAAAGGTCACGGTCTTTTGTCTTCACTCAGAGCCAAAAAAAAAAAAACCTCACTTTTTGAGATTTGAATTATGATATTGGAAGCAGACATTCAAAATCTAGATTTTTATGTTCTGTGGTGCATGGCCTTCTGCTTGTTTTGTCTTGGCCCTCCCATTCTGTGAGCTTGAGAATAACAGGTGTCTATGAAAAGGCTGTGGCATGTACCAAAATATGTTGTACTAATGTAGCTTCACTCGTGCAGTGTCATTCATCCATGGAGTAACCTGTGGCTTGTTGGGTCCATTATTCTGACAATGCTTCTTCATGTAGCAGTCCTGTACATTGAACCACTATCGGCCCTTTTCTCTGTAAGTAATTTTTCTTTGTTCTTCAGTGGTCCTTTAATCTTATTTATTTTAAAATAAATTGGATAAACTGTGATCTACTTATGCAGGTCTCTCCATTGTCGTGGGTTGAGTGGAAAATTGTTCTTTATCTATCCTTCCCTGTTAGTACTCTTTGTCCCTTGACTTGTTCTGTGATACTCCCTCCTGTCAAAAATACTTATCACATTTGACTTTGACGATCTTCAATGTGTATCTTTTTTGACCAGTAATTTCTTCTAGGCGTCATTCTTGAAATCCTTCTTTTTTGAGATGTTGCAAGTAATTTTGAATACAATTACACACATAACTTACATGGTTCCAAAATTAATAATTTAAAAGTTTTGATGTTTGTACTAGTAGTTTTTAGCGTTTGACCAAATATTGTCCTGAATGACGTGTTTCTGTGACCAGAGGGAGTATGTGTTTTGCTAATATCATTGTATTACAACACGGCCATTTTTGTGTTTTTGTATCTTTTCTTAACATCATTCCGGATCTTTCAAAACAAATATTTTCTCCGATTAACTATTTGGCAGACTAATTTCATCTAATTGTCAGGTAATTTTGATTGATGAGGTGCTGAAATTCTTCTCAAGAAGCCCAAGAGGTATGTTCCTTTACAATACTTTCAGCATCTGCTGTTTCAGCCAGTAGAATCTGAGTTTGCTTGTTTGCAGGTCGAAGATTCCCTTTAAGGTTGTGGAGACGTGAGATACTTCCAAAAAGAGTCAAGAGACAATTGATTTTAGGCTTCAACATATGAGATGCATACAATACACAGCGAAAAGGTTGTCTTCTGTTAGTATTGAGACTGATTTTTGGCAAATGTTCATGGGTGAAGATGACATTGTACAAATCTTTATGTGGGTGATTACTACCACAATTGATGGCAGAGCATCTTCGAGAATGAGTTCGTGATTATAGAGCAGCTTCCAGAACCATTTCTTTCTGTGGGTTATGACTACCACAATTCATTGTGGGTGACAGACTCAGAATGCTAGTTTTGGTCAGAAAACATAGAGCAGCTTCCAGAACCATTTCTTGGTAGTTATAGACAGCGCTACACTTGTACCAGATGGTTACAAATGGAATGAGTTACTGTAACACCCACCTCCCTCTCAACCAAGTTATACATCAGGTTCTGTCAAATTATCTGGGTGACAGGCCGTTCTGATTTTTCTGTCATTGTACATTGCAAAAGTTTTGCACCTTGATATTGTTGGAAATACTAACTCCCTTAACTCTAAATTATTTATTTTGGCTTTTTCAAGACAATAGATTTTTGCTATGTACTTGTAGCATATATCTAGAGGTATAATGCATTATGCAAAATTTTTACAATTTTTTTTCGAACTGATTTATAATTTGGAATTGAGGGAACAATTTTTTGAAACTAATTTAGACAATAATTAGCAACTGCTAGTTTTTTGCGAGGAAATTAGCAACTGCAAATGACAGATGCCTATCCGCGAGGAGTCTGTTCTTCAACTAATCAACTATATATCTCGTCATTGACCCCAACCGTGCCATTGGGGCTTAATCCCTTTATCTTAAAATAACTGTCGTTCTTGCTTCCAACATTTTTTTTGTTAACGTACTGTTAGAACCCTTTATATCAAATCCAAGAGTGTTTTTTGTCATTAGCACTCGAATACCTACAAAGTGTTTAGCTAACATAAATTTATATATTTATACCATAAATCATAATTAACAATCTTATTTTTTCTATGGAAAGATAATGATAAATTAAAGGTGTTCTCAAAAAAACTAAATCATAACTAACAAAGGTGTGTTCTGCAAATCATAACTGGAGTTTGATGGATTTTTTTTTTTCGACAGCATAGGAAAAGTGAAAATCATCCCACGAACGAATGGTTCCGGGGCATCGTACACAAACGTTTGCTATATTTTTTTTTTTTTAAAAAAAACAGAATCTCATTCGCCCAGTATATACATGCTTCAACCGGGCCCCCGACTCCCCGAGTCCACAGCCGGCTGCCAGCACTCTTCCCCAACTCCTTCCCAAAAATTTGAAATCCTTCCCTCTTCGTCGACCTCCGACCCCTGAGCCCCCTCGATGGCGGATCCGCCGCCTATGCTTACGCTCCTGGTGAAGAAGGGCCCCTGCGAGGGGAAGACCATCCAGCGCCGTGCCGGCGCGCCGGCGCCTGTGTCGGCCGCGTCGCCAAGGGCAACGACCTTCTTCGTGGGCGACGCGGGCGCGTCGCAGAAGCATCTCACCGTCGAGTTCCTCCCGCCGCCTGCGGGCCGGTGGGCCGTCACCGATCTAGGCTCCTCCAATGGCACCGACCTCAACGGTACGCCTCTCGTGGCCACTATCCCCGCCCCGCTCTCCGACGGGGACCTCATCAAGATCGGGGAGACCACCATGCTCGCCGTCTCCATATCGACCGATGCAGGCCTGGGACCGGGCCCCGCCGCGACTAGGCGTTCTGCGCGCAACGCAGCGGCGGCGGTGGAGGTACAGGTTCCTCGCAGGGCCGGACGGAGGAAGGCCGGTGCGGCGGAAGCCCCTGAAGCTGGGAATGAAGTGGAGGAGGAAGCTGCACTCCCGACTCGCCGAGGCGGGCGGAAGAAGGCCGGTGCGGCGGAAGCCCCGAAGCTGGGAATGAAGTGGAGGAGGAAGCTGCACTCCCGACACGCCGAGGCGGGCGGAAGAAGGCCGTTGAGCCCGCTGGGGTGGAGATGGAAGCTGAAGATGAAGAGGAGGAAGCGGCAATACCGCGCCGTGGCAGGTCGAGGAAGGCTGCAGCGACGGTCGTCGTTCCGCCACAGCCGCAAAACACTAGGTCAACGAGAGCTGCTGCAAGGAGAGGTGAGGTGTTGGGGTGCGAAAACGATGAGGGGAAGTGGTGGTGGGACCGGAAGGGGGCGAGGACGGGTTACATGGGCAAGTCCCGAGAAGGAAGAGGAAGGTGAGTTGGCTGTGGCCAGAGATCAGGAAGGGACAGCTGCCGAGGGCAAGGGTGAGGTGGTGCCGGCGGCTGGGAGAGGACGAGCAAGGAGGGGCAGAGGAGGCCGAGGCCGAGGTCGAGGAAGGGCTACAAGGGCAAGTGCAAGGAAGGCTGAGGATGCAATTGTTGAGAACGATGAAAATGAGCAGGAGAATAGGGATATGGCTGATGGCAGGGAACAAGTGGGAAGTCCATTGAGGGTGTTGGCCGTGAATGATGGTTCTAAAGAGGATAAGGTGGCAACTGAGGATGACAAGTTGGATGAAAACTCAAAGGCATCTATGGAGGATGAGAAGATGGTGGATGTGGAGGAGGATGCGACATTGACAGAGAGGGCAATAGAGGGGAGTGTCAGTGCTCAGCATGTTCCTGATGACAATGGTGGTGTGGAAGAAGAGGAGGTGAAGAATTTGAGCAAGGGAGGGAAAACTGAATTGGATCAGGAATTGAGGGAAATAGAGTCACCTGGGTCAAAGCTGGATGGTGTTGGAGAAGTGGAAAAGAATGACAAGAGCGAAGCTATTGGTGCCAGTGGAGAGAAAGGCCATGTGGGGAGCACAAAGGAAGACGCAGATTGGAGGATATGACATTGGGGAGTGGTTTGTTCAGATCGAGAAATTCCTTCTAGCAAAGAATGCAGAGGCTGCTGACAAGGCGATAGCTGAAGTGAAAGAGAAACATCGGCGGTTTTGTGAACATGTTAAATCGCTCAAGCTCAAACAGGGTCCTGCTCCTTGAGATTCCATGGTACATTCAGGTATAACTGAAACTTTCTCCTATTATTACTTCTGTTCATGTTTTTTAAGAATCAATTGCAATTTGCAAGTGCCCATAATATATTTGTTTTGCTATATAGCAATGAAATATTCTTGTGTGAAATGTTGAAATCTTGTGGTTAAATCTTTCAAGTTTTTGTTCTATTGTGAATGCTGATTATATAATTAGAAATTTTCTTGTAGCAAACAACTTGTTTGCCAGTGGCAAGGGGGTAATTTTGATTCTTAGATATGTAAAGAGAGCAGTATAGGTCTTGTTTGGCATAACTTGTAATTGTGCAGAATTTCTTTTATGAGAAGCTGGTGAAAAGTGTAGTTTGCTTATTCAGTTAGTTCCTGGTCTGGTTACTGATAAGCTGCTGCAGAATCGTGTTGTTCTGCACAGCTTCTGATTAATCTGTGAACACCATGAAATAGAAGCTGTACCAAACAGGACCATAGTTCTTCAGGGACCTTTTTTTTGTGTGCATGCTTAGTTTTTTGGTCCCTTATTAACTACTATGCCTTTTTGTTTTTTAATGGTGCACAGTTCACCTGCAATATTTAGCTTCTGACTGACCCTTTGCAATGTTGAATATCTAATTAACAAGAACCATTTGTGTACAAGAATTTGGTGGATTCTTTTAGGATGTTATCCACTGTTTTGCCACTTCTGATTATCTGAATGATTCAATAAGGGTGCTTGATTTTTATTTTTAACTATTTATTTATTTGCACAGCTTTGTCAATTGCTTAAAGGGAAATTAAGATAAATCTGCTACTTTAAAGTTTTCTTTCAGTTATCCTGCCCAACTGAACTAAACCTTGTTACTTTTTAATAACTAATAGATTGCTTATTTGACTATTATCCACAAGTTGCTAAGCCTGCTATGTTCTCTGCAGGATAATCAGGAAATATTTTGGACAGCCTAATGTTGGATGATTTGATGACACCATCATATCACAATCAAGTCAAGAGAACAATGCTGAAGCGTCGCAAACTGTAGGTTTGTGGTGTGTAGCCACCAGTAGCAGAGTGGTGATCTTCTAAGTTGTTTATTCCAGACTTAGTAGTGTGCTACTATTCATGAATGTGACTGGGAATGTCGTGCTAGTATGTATAAAGCAGTAGACTTAGCTCCACTGAATTCTCTGTTGCATTCAGTAGGGTTCTTATGTCCTGAACCTCTATGATAGTTAATTGCAGTATCCTCCATTCAGTGGAGTACCCTTTTATCTTGTGTCTTGGTTTACAATGCAGATATTTGGAGGATTATTGACCTTATCTCCATTCCACATGCTTACATGCAAGCGGTAGTGCTTTTACTTTTGTGACCGGAAGGTCCAGGGGTTTGAGCCCCAGCCTCCCCAAGTAGTGATAGTGTGCGGGGTATGGCTGCCGCAAATCTGCCCCCCCGGGCGCTAATCACCCCTCCCTGTGGGTGCCTACGGCATTGGGTACGCTACTAGTATGAATACTTGTTTAGGAACATGTTATTCTTCTGCTTAGAGGCCTCAATACCATCAGAGGCACTGCATGAAAATGGTATGTGATGAAGCGGCTTATGTACAACATAGGGTCTGATAGTTTATTCCTCTTTACTTCCTTACCCATTGCTTATGGCTTATGCGAGCTTATATCCAATGCCAATAGTTAAGTGAACAATTACTGTAGATGGTTCTAGATTTTGACTGCAGTTGTCCATATTGTGAATTCAGGACAGACGAGTAGAGAGGAGAGGCAAACATACATAATGTTTTTTTTTCCTTGAAAGCATAGGAGACATAAGAGAAACTCCAATAGTTTGGTTAAACTTAATAGCTAAATTTCATTGTTTAGCCATTTTGTAAAATAGAAAATTCTCAAAAGAATAAGAGGTCCATAACAGACTTTCTATTTTACAAAATCATATAACAAATGACTATGTCTGGCTCTATATGGCCACTGAAATTTCAAGGACATGTTTGTTATTTTACAAAACATATAGCACATCTCTTGAAGCAGCTCAAGTTTTGTTACAGTAGTAAGAAAAAAACGAACCTAAGAAGAATCATACACCAATTTGGGTGAAGTTCAGTCATAGGTGTCAGATAAAACAATGCTGGCGGTTGTTGATATTGCGTAGCAGTCACCATCGTTGGGATTTGACACTTGAGTTGAGGGCAAAGCAGATATGTCAGAGAGGCTCACCGTCTAGCCACCTTTGAGCCATCACAAAACTTTCTTCAGGCTTATATTCTGGAGTAGTATGGCCACCACCCTGCGCAAGCAACAACGTATTAGGTTACTTGGAGTGCGTCTGATTAGCTGATCCAACCGTGAAAATGTGTGTGAGCTATCGACAGAAAGCTGATTGGGATTAGAGAGATAGCTACCTTCACTGTCGCAAAGGTCAAATTGTTGGCGTATGTTATCGTAAACCTGAATAGGATAGTTTAAAGAAAAAGAATGCAAGTGATGTCCCTGTCAGAGAGCGGATTCCAGACGACTTGATTGCAATATATACTAGTTTCTATTTGGCAAACATTTATATACTCAGCAGGTGAACTAAACCCCTTGTACACGTCAGTGTATGTAAGGGAAAAGAAGAAGGGAGTTAGTTAGATGACTTAACCCAGCAGCCTGGCCGTTGAGGTGCCATGCTCTCCAGTCATCAACTATGGAGAAATTCAGTGATCTTATCCACGCTTGCGTGCCGAGGAACGGTACCATAAGGTCATGGTCTCCACTGCGCCCACAGAAATCGCAATGGCATGGCATGGAAGAAGGTTCAGGTTGAGGCTCAGGTAGAAAGAACTGTTATGAATTCTTGATGCTCACCTGTACACAAGTGCACGGTAGCCTTTGGTCGTGAGGTTTAGATGGTACTTGATGCTGCTTGGGAGGTCTTCTGTGTAAGGAAGCCCTTTGATGCACCTTATCCATTCGCCAACTGTCCCCTTTGTAAGATCGGTGTATTTGGGTCATTGTTATTTAAAGCCATTAGTGCCAAAAATGCCTTGATTTTGTGTACTAGAGAATCATTAACCACAGATTGTAGATTCGTGCTTAGCAGAAGCAGTTTTCTGACAAGAAAGTATTCAGGAATACAAACTGAAAAGATACCTCCTTGACCCCAAGAGCATCCCTGGTAGTATTGTTGTTCATCCAGTAGTAAGACAGGTAGTAACCGTATGTCTGCAATTCAGGAACAATTCCAGATGAATTCACAGCACATGCATTTCGTCTAAATCAAGTATAAAATTAACTCCAGAGGTAGAGATCGACTTACAAAACAATGAAGTTTAGGACGAGGCGGCGCCTCATTCAGCTGTGTAGATTCTTCGGATAGAACCCTTCTTGAATCACCATTATACTTGGGTTTTGGCGCGGCTACAGGGCATAGGTCGTACAGGATATGTCCTGTTGGGATTTCAGAAAGGAGCTGCAGTGAAAATTAGAAGGTGGCATTGGTTGGTTACATGAGGAAAAGAAACAAAAAAGGCCAGAGCACATGTATCTTTCTTACATCGTCAATAGTGAGCAGCACCTCAGCGCACAATTTGTTTGCAGTTGCACGATTTACATAATCTCCTTTGCAATGCTCCACTGCAGCCTATGTAAAAGGAAAAAATGAAAACATTCTAAACAAAGCTGTACGCTGGACTTGGTGAACGTGTGTGGATGTGGAATTAGTATGTAGAGTACCTCGTATATCTGATCAGATATGATTCCAAAGCCATGAGAAGCTGGAATCACGGAGTTTCCATCAAACCAAGCGTCTGTTATAGGATTGCCAACTAGATAGCCCTGTAAAATTGAAAATAATTGTATAAAGAACTAGACAAACACATGATCTCACACTATCTTGACTCCTTTTTTCCCTGTCTCCATTTAAATTGTTTGAAGGTCGGAGAAAAACATGCCTTGAGATTGATGTGAGGCTGACGCCTTTCCTCAATTCCTGAAGCGTACAGTATAGCAAAACTCAAAGTGTCAGCTTTATGAACAAAATTTCAAAATACCATAGAAATCATGTTTACTGAAATTAGATCATTGGGTAGTATGGCAGTTAAATTGTGAAATTATTTGAGCTTTTTCAAAAATTTCATGCATTTTGAGATATATGTGGAGCATTCTGTAGCGTTTACCTTCTGAAATATACTGTGCAATAAGTGGAACCACCTTTCCAGCATACGAATCTCCACCAACGTAGAAAATATTAGAAAGATACTGCGGGTGATCGATGAACCACTACATAATAAACCGTACAGAAGTTGAGGCACACGGTTCTTCCATATAGAAACACTTGTTCAGGACTGCCAATCAACTATGCTTATTTTCACCTGCTTCAGGAATGTGACGATTTGAAGAGACGATGAGTAGTCTCCTACATCATAGCCTTTGGGATCCCTCGCATACGAGAAACCAGAGCCAACAGGGGAATCCACGAAGAGAATACTTGCCATCTGAAACCGTCAACAAGGCACAAACTGGCTGCAAATGAGGCTTTAGGTAAAAGAGAGAGATTTTTCAGTACTATGAAATGATTTTTCACCTGTGTCCATGAGTATGGGTTATAGACCAGCTCCGGCAGGCTGCTTTCGTGAGGTGTATATGGTGCCAACACAAATTTTATAGGACCTGTGAAAGAAGATGAAAAACTATCTAGATCGAAAAAAAAAACTGTATATTCACATGATGCATTATTGACGGCCACTAACCTATTTCAAAGGCGAAGCCGCTGAAGGCAGTGCAGCGTGGCCCACCGGTCAGCCACAGGAGGACGGGGTCCGTGAGCGGGCTCCGCCCGACTCGACGAAGTAGTAGAAGAGCTCCGTCCCGGTGTCGTCGTCGACGCCCACGTACCCGGTCTCAAGGTAGAAGGGCAGAGGGCCGTCGAATCCCGGCAGGTGCGTCACCACCGACGACGACGACGACGATGCGCGGGACAGCGGCAGAAGGAGGAGGGAGGTAGCAGCAGGCAGCGGCGAGACGCAGCGGCAGGGAGAGATGGCGGCGACCGCGACTGCCGCCGGCTTGATCGGAAGCGTAAGCTGCTTGAAGGCCATGCTTGGGATCGTGTTTGCTTGCAGGTGTGATGAATGGAGTTGCTACATTTCGTCAAAAAATGGAGTCGCTACATGTTGAGCTCCGTGGGACTGTCTTCCAAATTTTAAAATGAGAAGCAAGGACGATCGGGTCCCATCTCAATCAGATCGAAAACGACTGTATTTCTAATTATATGTTTGTCAAATCTCTTAGAAGAGTATTGATTTGTTATAACTTCAAATTAGTATAACTATAGATTCATCATATATGTTCATGATAATATTACTCGTGGTCGGTCGTGGATGTTTTTATATATCTCGGGAAAGACATTAAGACAATGACAGTACTACTCGTGGTGCGCATGTTGCGTACGTGCATTATTTAATTTATTTAATTAATCGAGAACTGCACCATTAAAGTACACCTACTAGCAGTATTCAGGAGGGGTTAGTTCAATGATTTGAGTTGTTGGCGAGGTGGCTACTCGTAGCTAGTAGTAGGAGTACACTGCAGTACCTGGGACCCAGATCCAGCGACTTGCTAGACGCTGTGGACTTCAGTGGCATCTCAGGCGTTGAAATCGAATTCAATGGACTGTAGTGATTCAAAGAGAAAAAACAAAATGATGGTAGGCAGGGGGAGGGAGGCAGGCGGCAGAATAGAACCACGGAGGCCCTTGACTGGGGAATTGCACTATTTTAATATATAATTGCCGACGGATGCCACCGGCGGTCGGCAGAGAAGGGTCAGGAAGGTTGGCCGCGTCGCTCTTGCCGCCCTCGACGGCTCTACCTTGCCCTCCCGCCGGCCCTCCCTTGCTCCCCTCTGCGACCCTCTGTGCCGATGTTTTGCTGACGCCAGTCACACGGAACGCTGGTCGCCGGGGCGTTCTGCGTGATCGCGTCCCTCGAACGACCGTTCCAAACGCCGTTCGGGACGAAACGGTACTAGCGACGGATCGATGCTTGGGACACGTCCGATCGCCAGCGATGGATCCATGCTTGATGCTGGCCGATGGATCGATGCTGGATGCCGGGCGAGGCGAGCGCTGGTACGCTTGATGTACGCAGGAACTTTTTTTAGTAGTCACCTCCAATCTTATACACACACACACACGACGCACACCCACTCTACATACGCACACTACACACTTCACGTATGTACAATCGATCTACAACTACACATAGATTAAAAAGATCATGTCCTTCTTTAGATCACCGAACTGTGAGGCGATGAGACTTGTCACATTCCCCTTAAACATACCGCCGAAGAGGCAAACACTCGATCGAACATACCGCTGAAAGAGACAAACGCCGGAAACAATCCGAGCGAAGACGGAGAAAACCCTAGTGCGAGACCGAAATTCTATCCCCAACCGGAACTCAGAACTCCGACCGGCAGCCCCACCTGGGAACTCTGCCACCTAAGCTATGCTCTAAGCCGATTACGTTGGCAAATGGGCCTTATTAGCCCACACGCTGCAGGACCAAGGGACATACTAACAAATAATGTTTTCTAACAATTCATAACACATTTTTTTTCTGCTAAGAAAACACAATTTTTTATATCCATCTAGAAGAAAACAAAATGAGAAAGCACTAATGGTTGAAACCTCTTTTTCAACATAATAAAATACAAGGAGTTATCCCAATTATTCTAAGATAATGTCTATGAACACAAATATCTATAAATTAATTATCTTATGATACAAGGATTAAAACATCTTTTACAATAGAATAAAAAAAACAAGGATCGATTTATAAATGATTTTATGATGATATATATATATATATAATCTTTGTCTATGAATTAAAATATATATGGGAATCACAATTCTCGCTCCATATCTACGCTCTAAGTATATCGTCCCCAATTATGTAAGGATCATGTTCCCTTCACGCTCCAAGTGTTCCACAAAGGTATACCTTCTACTTAACCAAAAACTTAAAATTGTCAATCCACGCCCAATGTACCGTGTTGCTTGTACCTACATATCAGCAACTTTTTGCGTAACTGTGGTTGACGCCCTCGACCATGCAAATGGTATTGCAGGAGCTCGGCAGCCGCTCTGTTCGCTTGAACTTATCGTCCCGGATTATCAACCATGGTATAACAAATAGATAGTGTGAGACTGTGAGCTGTGTGGCGATGAAACCTAATTGAATGGTGCATCTACAAAATGATCCATAAATTCATATTTATTTATTTATTCTCCATGTCACCAAAATCTTACCACACAAGACCACATGAGACAATCATTTTAGCAACGTACATGACCAGCAGTATGGTTGGCTTTCTTTGCTACCGTGCTCCGGTGGTACGGTTCTCTCGTGGCAGCTCAAGTTCAAGGTTGATGACAACGGTACCGGTACGAGCAATCCCAAACACTGGCGGAGCCAGGGGCTGGCAGGCCATGCCATGCCCCCCCCACACACACACACACACACATCACATCAAATTTGTTTTATGTAATATATAATTTAATAATCTTCATTATAAATATATAATTAAAGCTTTTATCATATTTTTTTTTCATGACTTTACTACAATCACATAAATCTATAAATTTTTCTTTGGGCAAATCTTCATGTATATTTTTTTTTGGCTCCATTGTGGTTAGTTTACTCGAAAGAACAACGTGAATGGTTAAATGCTAAATATTGAATAAATTTGAAAAAAAAAAAAAAAGTGTCTAGCCCCTAGTAAAAATCGAAGCAAATAAGCTAAACGATTGAAAAGCTTTTTGATTGACCTCCCTTATGCATAATTCTGGCTCAACCACTAATCCCAAATTATGTTTGTCCAACGGGAACATAACAAGTCAAAAATAACTGCGCTGGGCCCGCAACGGGGCAAGCAGCCTGCAGATTTCGCCGCCCGTTATTAAGGTCAAGAAAGACCCCTTTTTTTTCCGTCAACATCCCGGTGCTAACGAATACTAACACAAAACCAAGCTCCCATGGTCGCATACTCCATGTACGATCGGCGGCGTTCTCAATCGAGTGACTGCAGTAAGCGAACAGTGGATGAGCAGCTGCAGAGGCGCCGAATCTGTATACCAAATTAATTAAGGAGCGTTCAGACGGACGTGTATGTCACGTATATAGTATTATTTTTGTGTATATATCCTTTGATCACCGCACAAATACTAGTACACAGTGCACGCAGATTTTCTGCAATGCACCGCCGGGCCGGCGTTGAACTTGAGCTACGCCGCGACAGCGACGACGGCACCAGCACCAGCAGCAAGCCTGCTGCGACGACTGCGAGCCGCCGTTCTGGCGGACGGCCCCACGGCGCAGCTCTTGCCCGGGGCCCCATGAGCGCCTGCGCCCGCTCGTCGTGATCCAGCCCGAACTCGCACGGGCCGTCCTCGTCGATCCGTCCGATGGCCACGCTCTGGCTCCGCGGACCGACCCTGGGCGGTCCGGCGGCGCCGGCGCGGGTGGCCAGCCTGATGAGCTCCCGCACGTCCTCGTCCGTGCCGCCGCCCGCCGCCGAGCGGTAGAACCCGTGGCTCTGGCACCGCGGCATCGCCACCAGCCCCACGGGGCCACCACCACGGCCGCCGCCGCCCCCGCGCACGCCGCCATCCGGCTCACGTATATGTCCCGCGCGCGGATTAGTACGCGGAACGGCGCGCGCACGCACCGCCCTAGCATCGCCAGCGCCCGCGCACCCCTGCTCGCCGTCGCCGTTGCCGCCGCCGCCGCCATATTGTAAGGTCTGCTCCTCTGCTGGCCTCGATCGAGGGATGAATCGTACGGGCCGGGTTGCTTCCTGCTGTGTCTTGCACGTCGTCGTACGTAGCTGTGCTCTTGGGAGCGATCGAGCGAGTTGTGGCAGGCACTTTGAAGTGGTGCACACGGCCCGGCCGGTATCGACTCCAGTGTCCAGCTAGCCGGGGGTTTTTGATGTGTTATATAGCTGGAGTCGGTGGAGAACACAGGAGGCGACTCGTTCTACGGCGAGTGGCTTGTTTGATGGCTACGGACTCGCTAGGGCGGAGTATGCCCGTCTCGTTCGCGTTTGGTTGCGCGTGACTGAACTCACGAGGCTGGAACGGCATGTTGTTGTTTTCCTAAATAAAATCGTCAATTCAAACAACGGCATCTTGTAGCCTTGACGGTGATGGGGGTCTTGGTTTGGTTTGGCCTGTTCAAGTCAGACGGGCGGGAAGCCCAGCTTGTGTGGACTCTTGTCGCACAGATCGACGGGCGGACCTGGTGTCGGTCGCCCTGAAGCTTCGTATACGGGCCGGGATTTCTTTACGCAAGCTAAGCATGAGTTGAGGTCAACGGACGCGGGTTTGATGATTTTCTTCCCGAGCTGGATCATTAGTCGTAGGCAATGCACAAAAACGATCCAGCTCGGGAAAAAACATCTTGTGTACGGTACAAATGTACTGTGGCATGTACTGATACAAGATAAAATTGCAGCCATGTGGATGTACAGAGTACAGTGCCAAGCCACTACCACTTTCAGGCGAAGAGACGTATCAATCACGTCAACCATTTCAGCGAGCAAAATACCATGCAAGCTGGCTATTAAATCCACATTAATCAAGATTTCTTGCACAAAAAGGAATGTACGTGCAAACCTAGCTAAATGTTGCAACTAATACGAGTACGGCATATGTATATAGTTTTTAAAAAGAAAAAAAAAAAAAAATTTAAATAAAATCATATGGCTCGTGCAGAGGGCTAGACTAAAGGCATTCGTTCCTGAGTCAGAGAACAAACATTTTCTTTGAAACAAAGAAAAATAAAAAGGAGAAATATTCCAATCTCTGTGCAGATTCTTACCAGATGAGGCCCATATCCAGCAGTCCAGCACAGAGGTTAGCCGTAACGGCCCAGTCCAACACTGCTTGGTCATAGGCGCATAGATTCAAAATGAGCAAGCCCAAGCCCACGGCCTGTCCCATGTCCCAGTCCCTCTCCCTGTCCTCGTCGTCGGTTATCCAAGCGGTTTGCTTTAGCGTAGCAGCATTCCTTCCCCAATAATAATGCCGCAGCCTGAAGCTGAAGGCAGCTGCCAATCTGCCATGTACCATCAGCTGCAGCGACCTGCGGCGGCACCGGCAGTCCGGCCTCGTCGCATGCAGTCCCGCTAGATCCGACCGATCCAGATGATTTCAGCCGCTGGATCCGTCATCCGTGCAATAATGATTGATGATTATGTGATTGACAAAAGCACGTTTACGCGTCCACAGCCCCGATCGTGTCCGGCGAGCAAAGGCAGCCGGTACGTGCCCGGTACACGCTTCCTTCCCAGTTCCCAATCGCCGGGATCCACAGCCAGACCCGGCGACAGCAGGGCCCTCCAAGTCTACACGCACCGCGTACAGGCCGGTGATGGTACAGGAACATTCAATTAGTCGCTGTCCTCACATAACCGAGGTATAATTACTCTGACACGAGCTCGATTCCGACGTCCATGCTACCCACTGCTGCAAGGACGACGTAACCACTCCCATGACCGCTCCCTCGTACGAGCGGCCTCAAGGGATCCACCAAGTAGCTAGCAAAGCATCGCCATTCGCCAGTCACCACACAGCAAGTTACAAGTAGTAGCAGTGACCACCTGATCCAAAAAGATCGAGCAAAAAAGGAGACAAAAATCCAAAGCGTTGGACAATATGGTGGCGAGGAGGCGCCTTTCGCTGGCAGTAGTGGCGACGACGATGGTGCTTGTTATGCTGTCGCTGAGCTCGTCCTGCTTGTGCGTGTCGAGGGCGTCAACACCGGCCGCGGTGGCGGAGCAGCGGCACCCGGTGGTGCTGATCCCGGGCGCGGGCGGCAACCAGCTGGAGGCGCGGCTGACGGAAGACTACGAGCCGTCCAGCCTCGTGTGCCGGGTGTGGCCGCTCCTGCGCGGCCGCGGCGGCTGGTTCCGACTCTGGTTCGACCCTCCGTGCTCGTCGCGCCGCTCACCAGGTGCTTCGCCAAGCGGATGACGCTCTCGTACGACGCCGACGCCGACGACTACCGCAACGCGCCCGGCGTCGAGACCAGGATCTCCGACTTCGGCTCCACTTCCACTCTCCGCTACCTCGACCCCAACCTCAAGTATGTAGGCGTACACTCCGATGATAAGCATTTCCCATCCGCACCGTTTGTCGGTGAGATGTGACGTGACGAGAACGGAGAACACAACGCTTGACGCGTGCTGTGCAATGTGCAGGCTCCTGACGGGGTACATGAACACTTTGGCGACCACGCTGGAGGAGAAGGCCGGCTACGAGGAGGGCCGCGACCTGTTCGGTGCGCCGTACGACTTCCGGTACGGGCTGGCCGGGCCGGGGCACCCGTCGCAGGTGGGCAGCGCGTACCTGCAGCGGCTCAGGCTGCTGGTGGAGTCGGCGTGCGCGGCCAACGGCGGGCGGCCCGCGGTGCTGGTGGCGCACAGCCTGGGCGGCCTGTTCGCGCTGCAGCTGCTGGCGCGCAGCCCGGCGGCGTGGCGCGCGGCGCACGTGCAGCGCCTCGTCACGCTCTCCACGCCCTGGGGCGGCTCGGTGCAGGAGATGCTCACCTTCGCCTCCGGCAACACGCTCGGGGTGCCCTTCGTCGACCCGTCCCTCATCCGCGACGAGCAGCGGACCGCCGAGAGCAACCTGTGGCTGCTGCCCACGCCCAAGGTGTTCGGCAACACCACGCTGGTGCAGGTCGTGTCGCGGAGCGGCAACCGCCCTACCCGCCAAGAACATGACGCAGTTCCTCCGGGACATCGGCTTCGAGGAAGGCGTCGAGCCGTACCGCGCGCGGATACGCCCGCTCGTCGAGGCCCTGCCGGAGCCCGGCGTGCCCCTCACCTGCCTCGTGGGCACCGGCGTCGACACGGTGGAGAGCCTCGTGTACGGCGACGGCGGCTTCGAACAGAACCCCGACGAGGTGGTCTACGGCGACGGGGACGGGACGGTGAACCTGGCCAGCCTCGTGGGGCCCATCAAGGCGTGGTCCGACTCGCCGACGCAGGTCGTCGAGGTCGTGGAGCTGCCCAAGGTGTCGCACTCCGGCATGCTCAAGGACAAGAGCGCGCTGGAGCAGATCATCAGGATCGTCGATTCTATCAACTTCAACGCCACGAGCTATCATCAGCCCTATTAGACATCGTTTGCATGCACATGTGTTCATCTTATTCCATATGTGATGAAGTGGAAATTAGCTTTTACTTCAATCCACTCTAGTGCATGTGGATTGGGAGGTACCCTCAGAGATGTTTTGCTTTAATTTGGTAGACGACTAGGATTGTTTTTTTTTCAATCACTTTATTAATCGTCGAGAGCTGCTAGAATTTTAGGGTTGGGATTTGCTATTGGCGGTACTTCTGTATTAGAGTATGCATGCTTGTGGTTCACGTCAACCAAGCCATCTTGTTGGAGGCAAAACAAAAAAGGGAGGAAAAGGCCTTGTTCAGTTCTTTAACTCTGCAGATAAGATTGTGTAGCAGCATTTATATGTCTCAATTGTTTGAAATTTCAATGAGTACATCAAAATTCCAAAAATCTCCTCGCTTAGCGACACTCTGAACCTCCTCAGCTACTGAACACACCGGAGATTTTGGATTGAAAATCCAAAAAAGAAAAAAAAAAACTCAATGTAGAAGATTGTTTGCTTGAAGTGCCATTTTTTGCCCCCTTAAAATTCAGCATTGGGATGGGATGCAGATCTAAACTGGAAACAGAAAAGGAAAACGTTACTTGCATCATGAATTGCCAATACTATAGAGCCAACTCTAGCAAATCTGGTTGACCAAGGAAAACAAGATTGATTTTTTTTTTTTAAAAAAAAGATGTCTATGAAGAATTAGAAAAAGAAAATAGCAAATCAGCAATGATGAACCTATCATTTTGACTAACCTTCCAATACTTATAACTGTACATAATTTATCCTGATGGAAAAATTTTAATTCCACCAAAATGAATGGAAGAACTCTGCATTTCTGTGTCCATATGCTAAAGTGCAACTGCGACTGGTTACGATTACTTTCCGGATCTGAATATGAGAGCTGGATTCTTCGGCCCACTGTCTAAATGGGCTGGGTTACAGTGTTACGTGGGTTGGTAGCGCAGGCAGCCCAGCAGGTTCTCGCGACAGTCCGGTCCACCTTGCAATCCTAACCCTAACACTCCTGCAGCGAAGGCACACAGCCTGACAGCCGCCGCCGGTTCTTCGTCTTCCTCGCAGCGCCGGCGCTCCATCTTCTGCTCCCTCCTCCACCGGCACGCAGGCGACGGAGGCGGCGCTCAGGCTCGGCGTCAGCGGATCCCCCTCCCGCTTCTCGCCAGTCGCCTCGCGCCCTCGCCTCCGTCCTCCGCACACCGGCCGGCGACCCTGCGTACGCACCTCCCTCTCCCCTCCCGCCTCCGCTGAACCGTCGACGGCGCCCGGCCCCTGCGCCTGCGCTGCGCGTGGCCGGCGGGCAGCGGGAGCCAGCAGACGCCGCTCCACCAAGGCGGTCGCGCTGCTTTGGGAGCGCTTATATAGCGAAGCGCTACCCGTGCGCTTAGCTCTGAAGCGTGCGCTTAGTGCCACTTTTTGGAACCCTGATTGATATATATTAACAAAATGAATATAAAACGAGATTACGCCTCTAGGTTTTGCGGACCAGATCATTGGGTGTTGCCTCTGCTAAGGTGGTTTTCAGGAGGAATTGATTATGTTAACCATGTGGAAAATTTGGGAATTGAGCTATGAGATGAAATCATGAAAGACATCAAAACCATGAAACTTGCTATTGCATTACTGCATGATTTTACTTGGGAACTTGCTATTGCTCCCAAGTTTTGCTTGCTGGACTTGTGGATTTCAGTGCGAATGGCTGAAGCATTCTTTGACAATTTGGACTCTAAATGTAAAACAAATTGGAAGAAATTACATCTATTCTACCATGAGATGTTGTTTCCACTGTTAGCACTTAGCATTACTGATTGTTCTATAAAAAACTTAGCTGCTTCATATCAGAACTTGCTCTGCTAATTCATTATTTGTATGTCGCTGATGATAACACCTCTTGTGCATCATCATCTTCGCAGGTTCACTTTGATATTCCAACAAAGGGCACCTTGCTATTCTCCAAGATTGTTTCCTAACAATGAGGACTCATGAACGAGCTGCCAATTTGGCTCTTGCCGGGTACGCGTTAGTTGTGCAGTTGAGCCATCACTGCCTTTGTAGTGTTCCTTACCTTCTTGCTTTCCATTTGATATAATGAGAGAGTGCTGACATCAGCAGCATATGTATTTTACAATATGCAGGTCTGAGCTTGGCGCCACTTTGTGGTCAATGTAAACCCAAATGTGAATGTGGTATTGACAGCATGCCTTGCTGTCTATGTGGGTTGCTACCGCTCTGTGAAGCCAACTCCACCCTCTGTAAGCAATGTGTTTATGTATCTGCTGACTGTTACTATGACTTGTAAGTCATGCGACCAACTGATTTGTTTTTGCAATTGTTATTATGCAGGAGACCATGTCCAAGGAGCATGCTATGCGGTTCCCCTTAGTTGGAAGTGCTATGCTTTTATCACTGTTCCTTCTATTCAAGTTTCTCTCAAAAGACTTGGTCAATGCTGTGCTCACTGCCTACTTTTTCATTTTAGGCATTGTTGCTCGCGCGTAAGTCCATTTTTTTTTTTTGGAACAGCTTTTGCAGACATATTAAGTGTTTATGCGATGTGCTTATGAGGCCCTTCTTATGCAGTGCAACACTTCTTCCTTCTATACAACGTTTTCTTCCAAAAGAGTGGAATGATAATCTCATAGTCTGGAAGGCTCCACTTATCCGCTGGGCTCCATTTATCCACTGTATGATCCTGGCTCTCTTTCTTTGGTGCTTAGTCTTGTTGATCTAGTTATGCAGATCTTGAAATATTACTACACCTATACACCTATTTTTTTCGGTGCTATTTTAGAACACCATTTGATTGTATTTGAAGTATTGCTGCATGTTTTTAAAAATTTGGTGACTGGTGACTAAGAATTGTTTTTTGTGTGTTTGAACTGACTGAACTCGAGCTTTTTCACCATTGACTCTTTCAACCTTGCTATGAATGGTTATAAAAAAAAAAAACTTGTTATGAACAAAATGATATTTCTCCATGTGGATATGGAAATGGGATCTTCCATTATCGTGACATTAGAAACTTTAAATACTGGCATAGATGTATATTCTTTGTTTGCAGCATTTTTTATTGATATATAGAAGCTTTGATTTCTCCCTCAGAAATAGACTTATTACAAGATTTCGATTACACTGGCTGTCATGGTGTTAACTGTTAAATTGTTAATACAACCTTTGCATTTGATATTTGATTTCTTACGAGTCTTAGACTCTTAATTCAGAACAAGGACAAGGGGTATTGGATTTAACTATGCCAGTAGCCTCCCTTCACAATCTTTATTCTTGAAGATGGTTTAAGCCCATGAATTTCTTAATTCAGCACTCTCAGTGGAGTTCACAAAGTCCCAGATTGTTGCTTCAATACCTGGATTTTTCTTTTGCTTGTGGTATGCGTCAAAGAAGCATTGGCTTGCAAACAATGTTCTGGGATTGGCTTTCTGTATTCAGGTTTGTTTGCATGGTTTAACATTAATATACATTACTAAAGATTATGCAATAAAAACTAAAATCAATTGATCTGTTTTACACACCAGTTTTTAGTTTTCCAGAACCTTAACACTTCAATTTTGCAGGGGATTGAGATGCTGTCATTGGGATCATTTAAAACTGGAGCCATTCTCTTGGTATGGGTTTTCCAAATGTTTGCTTGATTTGGCCTGAACACTAAAATATTTTTCTATTTTCTGTTATAACTTCTAAGAACACTTTTTCATTATTTCAGTCACAAACCTGTCCCTATTTTATTATCTCTGCACTATCATAATCACCACTGTAACATTTTATATATCTATGATTTATTTATGGATCATCTGGTCTTAAGACTCTTAACATATCTCTACTTTATTTGTCTATATGAAAGGACCTTTTTTTTCGAAAACACAGGAGAGCTATGCTTCATTATATTAAGAAGAATATATGAAAGGAGCTATCTCCTATGCATTATTGGAAAGCTAAAAGTATAGCTTGTTGTCTGTATGTGGATTTAAATGTGTACAATTTCTTATTCTTGTCAAATTGTATTGTGCCCCTATCTTCATGAGAGTTCAATATATTTTTTAACACTTAAATAATTGTATTTTATAATCAAAATTCAGATTATGCTACCTGTTGTTTCTTCCCCTGTATTGACCAAAACATTTGTTTGACTGCAATATTTGTCCTAGCTGTGTCAACATGTTGGTAAATTTAATTTAATTCGATGCTTTGGGTTTTTAGCATGCACTTTGTCATATATTTATTAAACTTTGGAAAAAATAGTTTTTCTTAGCAAGCTTTGAATTGGTGATCATATTATGTAATGAATATTAAAATATGGAACCTTTATCTGGTGTATAATAATAGATTAATAGTTCTGAAGTAATTGGGGCTGGGCCCTTGCATTTTGAGTGCCACTGAAACATTCTCTGTTCATTTATTTCATATGTAAATGCTTTTTTCCATTTCCAGGGTGGACTTTTTGTGTATGACATTTTCTGGGTGTTCTTCACTCCGGTTATGGTCAGTGTGGCTAAATCTTTTGATGCTCCGATAAAGGTCGGTGCTCTTTCCTACTGAACTTGGTGTTTCTTAATACCATTGTCAGTTCCATTTTCTCATCTTGATGCGTCAGCTGATCTCGCTTTGCTTGGTCATGTACAGCTTCTGTTTCCAACTGCAGATACTGCACGGCCATTTTCCATGCTTGGCCTTGGTGACATTGTAATACCTGGTTAGTAATAAAAATTTCTTTCCTTGTGCTATGTTATATTCTGCTTTGCAGTGATGCAGATCTCACCCCCCACCCCCCTTTATTGAACGGTGATATGAGCCTCTGTAGGAGGGTTAAGTGCCAACTTCGTTCTGCATGATTAGATTATCTGTACCAAACTGTTATATATTGGAACATTGTTAGAATGTCTATAAGCGGCATTTACTGATATGCTATCAGTGGAGCTCTTGCTTTTTGTTGATTCATGGGGATTGATCGGAATTTTAGATTTATGGTATGGGTTACTTTTGGTATCTATGTATTCTTTGTAGCACTTGACAAAGAATCAATGTTGTAAATTGATCCTTGAGATCATGCTCGCACCATGTTGCTAGGTCCAGCCCAAGTATACTTTTTAGGCCATCTCGTTGCATGCAGCCTTAGTGTTAGTGTATATGTGTAGAGGCCCATGAGGCCCATGTGGCGTACAAAGAACTATATTGCCCACCCTTCTAGGGTTTGGGAGGAATAGAGAATCGGGCTCGTCCTAACATGGTATCAAGCTAGTGTTTTTTTTCCTCTACCTCCCGATCCCGTCCCGCTCCAGCCGCCCGCCGCCCATGGCCGGGCGGCCGCGGCTGCCGCCTTCCCCGGCGAGCCCCCGTGCTTCCTCTCCTCCACTCCTTCCCCCTTCCTCTCCTTACCGACGCCGTCTGTGGAAGAACCGCGCCGCGCGCTGGCGCCGGTGCAACAAGGCGGCACTTGTCGCGGGAGCGGTGTCGGCGCTGAGCTGACCCGCCGACCCTTCCCTCCTCCTCGGCGCGGCCGCCGACCCCCTCCTCCTCCTCCCGACCGCCCGGTTCCCCGACCCTCCCCGAGATCACCACACTGGGCCGCCGCCGCCCGGCCGCGCCGACTCGGCGCGGCGGACCCTCAAACCACCGAGGGACTTCGGGCCCGGTGGACCTCAGTGGACGCCGACGCCGCAGGGATCCCCCCCCCAAAGATCCCCGTGTCCCGTGCCCCCGCCCACCGGCGTCTATGGTGCCGCTCGGCGCCGGTGGCACCGGGTGGTCCCGGCCGCTCCACCCGCCCACCCTACGGCCCCCGCGGGGGTCTCGGATGCACCCGCGAGATGCGCCCTCACCGCGGGCCGCCGGCAAGGTGTCGTTGATGGTGCCCCGACCCAACGCCGAGCTTGCCCGAGCCCTTCCGCGCAAGGTCCAAGCCGGAGGCACAAGGGCGTGTTCGTGCCGGCCGCCCTCGCTTGGGAGCGCGAGCGCCGCCGCCGATGCCCTCGCCGCCAGTGGCCGAGGCGGAGCGGTTCCCCGCCGGGTCCCTCCGTCCCCCCACCCCCGCCTTTCGGAGCACGGCGCCACTTCTTCCTCCCGGCACACACCCACCTCCCCGGCGGTTCTCCACCGCGATGTCGACCGGCCGATCCCATGGTCGCCTACCTCCACCTCCAGCCGTCCCCGTCCACGAACGCCAAGAACCCGGTCACCGCCGCGGCTCGACTCCACGCGACACCTCCTACGCCGCTGGCGTGATCGATGCTCCTCGCGCGCTCCGCTCGCTACGCCACGACGACCACGCCCGCCCGACACACCCTTCGCCGCGCGCTGGATGCGGCGTGGCGGTAGCCGACTCGCCGCCGCGTTTTGATCGTTGGGACCATCTCCCATCCGTGACACCGCCCGGCTCACGGTGCCTCTCAAGGCTGAGTCTTGGCTCGCCATCGGTGGGACACTTCTTCGCTGAACGCCGAGGCCCGGTCTCTCCAAACAGGCCGACTTCCGTGCGCCTTCGTGCGGGGGACCTCTCTCGCTAGCGACCATCGCCGGCGATGAAGACCAAGGCCGACGCGCCGCGACATTGGGTACCGCTGACGACCGTGTCCCGTGCTCAACCTCCCGCGAGGCCTCAATGGACGGCTCACAAGACCCGAGGACTTGATCACCGGCTGGACAATCGCTCCCACCTTCCCGCAGTGTTCGACGATCTCGCCCTGAGGAGCTCCAGATGGGGGCCGTGCCACACGCTCCGCACCGCCCGCTCCCGCCCGGCGCCTCCGTCCTCTACCTCCGTGCTCGCCGCCGCCCCGCCCCTCCCGGCCCTGGGGTGGGTGGCCGCTGGGTCGGCCGCCGCGGCCCGTGGTGGTCGTGGTGGTGGTGGTGCCGGACGGGTCGGGCGGAGGCGGCGCTGACCGGTCGCGGCGGACCCACTCCACCGCCGCCCACTCCCGGCCCCTCGGCGGTGCGCCCGTCCCTCCTTCACCAACCCATGGACGGGCGTATCTCCATGTGGCCGCTCTCGGGACCGGCGGCGGAACACTCGACCTCCACTTCAGCGCCACCATGTACCCAAAGATGGCTCCTCTACCGCCGCCCGGGCTCCTCCTCCGCCAGCCCGCCCCGGCAAGGGGGTGGAATCGCGAGAGCTCGCCCTTCAAAGACCATGGGTCACACCGCCCACCGAGTGGATTGCCGACTCGCTTCCTACCACACCACCCGATGCTTTGGTATACTCTCGACTCTTCGACCCTCCCCACCCCTCTTGCCCTTCTTCTATCATGGTGGGGAATGGTTCCCCGCCTTCCTGGGCCACCTCCGTGGGTTCCGCTCCCGGGTCCTTTCGCCTTTCGAATGTTCTTGTTGCTCCTCGATGGTCCACAATCTTCTTTCTATTCGCTGGCCACGGCCGATAACTCTTGTTCTCGTCGAATTTGACACTTCGGGTCTTATCGCGGAAGGATTTGGCTTCCCGCGACCACTCCTCCGATGTGAGAGCACGGACCCCCTTACACTTTCGCTCCGCCTTCTCGCCGCTCGCTTGCCGCGACACCGCCTTCTACCATCTCCGCACCGCCGGCTCGGTCATCCCCGCGCGACGCTTTGGGCTTCGGGTGGCCAGTCAGACGCACATCGCTTGTACTCGCACTCATGCCGAGCATCTTTGTCATGCGTGTCGCCGGTCGCCATGTTAGACTACCTTTTTCTTCTTCTTCTTCTTTCGTGTTACGCATGCCTTTGATCTTGTACACACTTTGGATGTGTGGACCTCCTCTCCGCATCGAGCATTTCCGGCCTCAAATATTATCCGGTGTTGGTTGATGATTTCTCCCATTACTCTGGACTTTTCCGTTGCGTGCTAAGTCCGAGACGTTTCCCCACCCTCCTCCACTTCTTTGCCCGGGTGTCCACTCGCCCGGTCTCACCGTCAAGGTCGTCCAAAGGCGACAACTAGGCGTGAGTTCGATAACAACGCCTCTCGTTCTTTCTTCCTCTCTCGGGGTGTTCACCAAGCGCATGTCTTGTCCGTATACTTCTTCCCGTGAACGGCAAAGGCCGAGCGGATGATCCGCACCACCGAACGATATCATGCGCACTCTTCTTCTTTCAGCCCTCTCGCCCCTCGCGCTTCGGGCCGAGAGCCTTCACACCGTCACCCACCTACTCAACCGCCTTCCGTCCACCGCTTGTCCTTCTCCCACTCCACACCACGCCCTCTTCGGTTCCCCTCCTACCTATGATCACCTCCGTGTCTTCGGGTGTGCCCGTTACCCAAACATTGCCGCCATCCTCATATAAGTTGGCGCCCGCTCGACCCCCCGGTGTTTCCTAGGCTACTCCCTCACCATAAGGGGTACCGCTGCTACGACCTTTCCTCCCACCGAGTCCTCATCTCCCCGCACGTTGTCTCGACGAGTCGGATTTTCCCTACCCACTTCCCACACCTTCCACCCTCCCCGCCGATCCGGGAGTCCCCGTTTGTCGACCCGGTGGTTCACCCACCGCCCTTCCGCCCCCCTTCACGTGCACCCGAGCTCACCCACGGCCGCGCCACGCCGCCGGCCCCCGCGCCGCCGCGCCCACGCTGCGCCCCCGACCCAGGCCCGCGCCGCCACGCCTCGCGAACCCCGGCTTCCCCGGGCGCGCGCCACGCCCGCCGGCACCGGAGGGCACCACACCGCGCCACGCGCCGCCCCGTCGCTGCCCCCTATTCGTAGGCCTCCGGGACCTGGGGCAAGGCAGCCGGACGCAGTGTAGTCCGCCGCGCGGCCCCCGGCCACGGCACCTCTAGACCCGGCCCGGCTTACTCCACCACCGCCTCCACCACGACAGTCCGGTTACCCCGCGGTCTACCACCCGCCAGACGCTTCCCGCGACGCGGCCACACTCTCACTGATGGTGACTCGCCATGCGGCGGGGTTCTCCGTCCCCCGCGGTCCCTCTCCGCCACCCAGAGCAAATCCGCCGGTCTTCTCCGATTCCTACTCCGGTCCGCGCGCATTGGCGGATCCTAATCGGCGGCGCCGCGATGGAAGAGGAGCATGAGGGCGCTTCTTGCCAACCGCGACGTGGGACCCAGTGCCGCGTCCGTCTCGGGTGGCAATGTGGTCACAGTAGTGGATCCGACGCATAAGCGCCGGGTCGACGGGCGTCCTGAACTACAAGGCTCGGGCTGGGTACTCGGAGGCTTTACCCAAAGGCGCCCGGGTTGATTATGATGAGACCTTCATCCCGTGGTCAAGCCTGCTACAAGGCGCACAGTCTCCCACTTGCTCTCTCGCTCTTGGCCGCCCATCGCCTAGATGTCAAGAATGCATTTCTCCATGGCACCTTGTCCGAGACAAGATACCGGCAGCCGGCTAGCGGGATTTGTCGATTCCGGGCCCCTCGACCGGTCCGCCGGCTCAACAAGTCACTTTATGGTCCGAGCAGGCTCCTCGTGCTTGGTACTCTCGGTTTGCCACCTACCTTCACCTTGGGGTTGAGAGGCCAAGTCGACACTTCTCTCGTTTGTCTATCGCCACGGCGCCGAGACCGCCTACCCGCTACTCTATGTTGATGATATTGTCCTCACAGCCTCTCGGCCCCAGCCTTCTCCAGCGGTCATATCGGCCTTGCAAGCCAGGAGTTTGCCATGAAGGATCTTGGTCCACTTCACCACTTCACGGGGTTACTTGTGGAGACTCGCCCTTCGGGGTTGTTCCCCGCACCGGCGACAGATGCTCGACATCCTCGAGCGGTCGAGATGACAAATGTCACCCCCCGCGCTACCCCGCTGATACTGCAGCGGTTTTTGCTGAGGAAGGCGACCCTCGTCAAGGATCCCACGCCTTTCCGAGTTTACCGGGTGCCTTGCGCACTTCACTTTCACCAAAGCCCGACATCGCTGCACGCCGCTCGCCAGACCGCTTCACATGCATGATCCACGGGCACCCCATCTTGCCGCGATGAAGCGCCTTCTTCGCTATGTTCGTGGCACCGTGACTCGGTCCGATGCTTCACCTGCCTCCTCCACCGAGCTCGCCGCCTACACCGACGCCAGATCGGGCGGGCCGCCCGCACACCGCCGCTTACCTCCGGCCACGCCGCCTTCCTTGGCGGCAACCTCGCCTCCCTCGGTCGCCCAAGCGGGCAAACCGGCTGTCTCCCGCTCCAAAGGCAGAGGCGAGTACCGGCCGCGTTGCTAACGGTGTCGCGGAGGGGGCCCCCGGGCTTCGTCGCCTGGGCCGAGCTTCACAGCCGACGAAGACCACACTTGTTCATCAGGATAATGACGGGCCGCCGCCTCTACCTCTCCACCAACCCCCGCTCAAAGATCGGACGAAGCATGTGGAGATCGACTTGCACTTTGTCCGAGACTTGGTTGCCATCGGGCACTGCTCGGTGCTCCATGTACCGACCACCTCCCGCCACGACATCTTCACCAAAGGTCCGCCTCATCGACCTTCTCCGAGTTCGATCCAGCCTCAACGTCGCCCGGGGCTAGTTGTGACTGCGGGGGCCCCGTGGTGTGTTGATTTCTTTCATGTCCATCTTGATCTCCGCCGCCGGTAGTTCAGACCGGCGGGGGGTGTTAGTGTATATGTGTAGAGGCCCATGAGGCTAGGCCCATGAGGCCCATGTACAGCAACTATATTGCCCACCCTTCTAGGGTTTGGAGGAATAGAGAATCAGTCTGTCCTAACACTTAGGTTAGCCAATACTACCAATATTTTTGTCCATTCTTGGTCCCCGAGAACCACACAATATGTATCAACAAAACTATAATATCAATTGATCCAAGTTGCATACAAAAAGGCGATATTTGAACCTGAATTTAGGCAGTTTCCAAGTCATAAGCACACAATATGTATTTTTACTTTTGCTTCCAGGTATATTTGTTGCACTTGCCTTGCGCTTTGATGTCTCAAGAGGTATCAAGAACCGTTACTTCAACAGTGCATTTTTGGGATATGCTGTGGGTATGACGGTGACCATCATTGTAATGAACTGGTTTCAAGCTGCACAGGTGAGTTCTGTTATCAGGTTTATATTGTCTTGTTTCCCCTTGTTTCTGTCATCCTCTAATATTAATACTTTGATTATTTTTGGGGTTTATTGCAGCCTGCTCTACTATACCTCGTTCCTGGTGTGATCGGTTTCGTCGCAGTTCCTAGTCTATGGTATGGAGAAGTGAAACAGGTCAGATTCTAAATACATACTGCAGCTACCATTCCAAAGAAAAAGTTTTGTCTAGACTCTTAACTCCATCCTTTGCCTTGAACTTTGATTGAGTAGCATAAAAGTAAAATAAAAGATGAACTGTTAGAGTAAATATGCTTCTTTGGATGGGCCTAATTGTGTTCCTGAATTTTCTGCTTGGTTGATGCTTGTCTCTTAGCTGTTACTACAAAACAATGTCACATCTTAAAAAATAGCGTTGTGCATGCAAGAAAAGTATCTCAGGGCAAAAATAAACTTCTTAGAACAGTTAATACAGTTTAGTATTGGTTGTAAAACTATTGTCTTTTAAAGAATACAAATAACTCTTGTTTTGCAATCTGGTTGCTTCACTTGGAGTATCTGACTTTCTAAAGCACCGTATGGCCCTTTCATTCGTACATTTGGGTACCTGTACTTATCACTCTATCAGTACTACTCTTAGTCATGAAGAACTTATCCTTATGCTGAGTTGGTATTTACTATTACTATTACATTTATTGATGATTGAACTCAAGAATGTTGATGGCGATCTGTAGTTCCATCTCCTGGTCATTCCATTTTTGTACCATCTTTTTTGTGTGGGGGTGGGGGTGCTGTGCAAAGTTTTATCCTTTTTGTTTCCCACAAAAGTAGGCTGTTATAAAATATGTATCAGAATGCAGGACCTTCTGAGTTATGACCACATTTCTTACAAATGCAGCTGCTGGAGTTTGACGAGTCAAAAGTTGAGGCAGAGGAAGGTGGTGCAGAAGAAGAGCAAGACGATGATGGTTCCAAAGGCAACAAAAAGGTGGACTAGCATTCTAGCAGGGTTAGGATTTTGTTCCGGAGCAAGACAGTTTTCGTGTAAGGTCGTCTGGCAGCTAAACGGGCTTGATGACCTCTAATACCGGGTCGGCTTACTTAAGAACAAATGGTTCAACATGATACAAGTTTTTTTTTTCGCTTTGCGGGTTGTTTGGTCTGGACTGGAGAGTGGAAGATGAAGGGAAAAAATTCGTTTAGGAATTCACCAGAACTCTGATTGGGCCAACGCATTCTGCATCATGTGGCTTTGCTTTTTTTTTTTTTTTTTGCAGGCAAGAATTTCATTCGGGATTTTACAGGTTCAATCAGCTAGGAGAAACACCTCACATGCATCCAGCATGGGCATAAAGATCGAGTGATTTTTTTTAACTTGGGGCAAATTGTTTTTTAGAAGAACCGGTGAATACTTTATTCATACAGTAACATGGAAATTACATCACGGATTACAAAGAAACCTTGAAGGCCTACCCAAATCTTTTCGAAGGCTGTTTTCACCTCTAGCCGAACCATTCGTACTGTCGTACATGTCGTCGCTTCGTCGGAGTTGGACCCTTTTTTTTTTTTTTGTCGGAGTTGGACTTAGGAACGTACCGAAGATGGAGCCGGAGCCTGTTCCCTCAGACGCAAGGAAGCTTCAATTTTTTTGCACGACAAAGGACAGCCCATCTATGACAGGCCTTAATCTCGCTGAACGAACAAGGCTTCATGAAACTGACGCCTCCAACTGCAACCTTAGTGACAAATCGATTGCCGGCAAACACACCGGCGAGGCAGCATGACCCCAAAAGGGGAGATGAAACATGAAACCAGCAACCTTTCCTCTCAAGATTGTGGTAATAGACGTACCTCCATAGCACATCACCAATGAAGCTGTACTGGTGGCCGGCATACCAAGCACCAGGAGTTAGGGAAGTAGTACTGGTGGAGTGGCGGCTGGCATACCAAGCACCGGAGGAGCTAACCCTAACCTATTTGAAGCTATAACAGTAGGAGGCATGGACAACTGTGCCGAAATCCCTGAATCCTTTACCCACGGGCGCCGAAGAAGCCGCCGGAGGCAACGAAATCGGCGCCGGGAAAACAATCGCCTCTTTTTTTTTTAGAAAAACTGTAACAAGGGGAAATAGAGGTCGAGAGATATGAAAGGTGGTGGGAAACCCAGAATGGGCAGGTGGCTAACTGTTCTTTAAACTTTGGGGCGTCGAATTCATGAGGCAGTCACTCTGATAGATTGATCCAAGTTGGTGATCCAAGTTCTCTCAGGGCATGTAAAATTGGTCTTTTTGCACCGTCTCTTATTTTTTTTCACCAAACCTCTTACCAATGCTTAGAGACAACATTCTCGTATCTTCGTGAAAGGACGACCTCGAATCGTGTGCTCCAATGTTTAGAGACGACTTCGTCTTGGCGCTGCCGTCTACTTCAAGCGCCTTCCCCACCAATCCAATATGCGTGTGCATTAAATAGTTTAGAGACAATATCTTGTCTCTGTGGGTTGTATGATTTATCTTTACTAAAGAAAAATGTCCGTGCAAGGTCATGGGGTATATAATTTTATAGTCCAATCACTTAGACAATATGTAACTTGAGGATAAACAAACTTTATAACATGTCTAGCTTCTACTTGAACTTGTATGGACGTAGTACACTTTGATATTTATCCAATAAAAAAGTATAAGATCTCAGCAGGAACGAAATGACTCTATAAAATTTGTTGTCATTTAGAATATCAAATTTGTATAATTAGATTTTTTATCATGAGATATCTTTATAGCATAAATATCTATTTATTCTAACAAACATTGATATTTTTATTTTTATATTTGATTAAACTTTAAATATTTTAAAATAAATTTTTAGCCAAAATAGTATTGTACTATCTTTCCGTACGTAAGTTTTCTAGAATGAACGCAAGAAAGTTAATAAGATACGTACCAGTTCAGCCGACATCGCACGAAAAAAAATCCGATGAAACTCTATATTTCTCTACATCGCATGAGACGGACCCGTCGTAGGTTGCCAGATACATGCTCTTGTAGGCCTAACAAAGTAGATGTAGTTCAGGCAACCACTGATCGTTGTAGGTGTTCTTAAAAAAGAGTCAATTATTTTTCTCACCGTTTTCTAGCTGCTGGACTATGAGCCAAGGGCTGAATAAGCTGAGACATTAAAAGGTAGTGCATAAGAAGAGCAAGATGATGATGCTAGTTGGGACTTTCATTCCAAAGAAAACAAAGAGCAACATGAGGTAGCGAAGAAAAAGAGAGAATATTTCTCCCCCTAAAAAAACAAAACAAAACGAGAGCAAGAAAGAGCTGATGATTTAGTATCATTGTTTTCCTTTTGTGTGTGTGTGTGTGTGTGTGTGTGTGTGTGTGTGTCTGAAAAGTGGTGTTCTAACCTATCATCTTTGGTGGTGCCAAAATTCACCGGACCTGGGCACGGGACCTAATTGAGCCTGCCTGCTGCTCTGAACAAACCGCGTCAATATTTTTATTCGGGATGAATGGCGAGGAATAAAAAAAACATGGTGAACCAAGCTTTCCACTGAAGAAGGCAGTTGAGTGGATAATTGATACAACCTTTGATTTGTGGCAACTTGCGCATCCCATCAAACAGGGTGTCGCAACATTTGGACAAAATGTAATATTTTTTTAGATTACACAGCACAACGCAGACGCTCAACACGCACGCACACTCACCCCTATGAACACACGCACGCAAACCCTACCCCTATGAGCATCTTCGAAGGACTGAGCCGGCAAATCTTGAAGTTCCGGTCACCACCGGGCCTCGCTATCGACGGGGACGCCGCCTACCACTTAATGCACAGCGCCGGAAAATCCTGAAATAAATCCAGGATAAAGTGTCGCAAATTGATGACTCCTTTGTCGAGATGGAAGGGCGGAGGCAACTGGAATGGTCCTCAGGAATCAAGATTGGCGAGTCTGCGGAGGCCGAGCAAGATGGTATGATCACTGCCTTGATGCTTTGTCTACAGAGGCAATGGCATGTCGTGACGGTCTCCAATACGCCATTGACCGACCGTCTATAGCTAGAGACGGACTGCAAGGTTGTTGTCAATTTGTGGGAAAAACGTCAACACCAAAACTCTGAAGTTGGCCCTCTCCTTCAACACATTGAAGCCCTTAGTCTTTTTTTTTTGAAAGATCCGGTTTCCCGGCTTTGGTATATTAAGAAGAAGCAGCAAATAGTCTTTTACACGCGCGAGAAGCGCTTTCCCCAGATGGCCTAGGCTCAACCAGGGCTTAAAGCAAAGAAGATCCTAATTACTCATTACATTGTTTACAACCGAAACAGTCTGAAAGAAATGCGAAAAAAGAAGAACATCCAGCCATTGCCCATTGCCTGGCCGTGTCGACGATGCCGAAGAAAAGCTGCTGCTCCGTTTTGGTATTTCCTCTAAAAGTAATTTCATTTCTAAGACACCAGATCGTCCAAAGCGTTAGAATGGCGATTGAGTGAGCCTTGTCGCCTCCAGCTTCCACAATATCGCTGAACCAATCCAACGGTTTTTTGATTTGACTTTGGGACTTCCACGCTGAAGGTAGCAGGCCCGGGCTGTTGCTCCAGTTTGCCGTCAGTTGCCAAACTTGTTTGGAGAAGGCACATTCGAAGAATAAGTGGGACGCCGTCTCGAGATTTCGACAGCATAGGGCACAGAAATAATTGTTGGGCCACTGTCTTAACTGAAGCCTCGCCGAAGTCCACAATCTATCCTGTAATAAAAGCCACATGAAGAACTTGCATTTTGGAGGAGCCCAAGCATTCCAGATCAGCCGTGGGAAGGATGATTGAACCTGCCCCGCGAACTGAATGTTATATGCAGACTTTGTCGAAAACTGACCCGAGCTTTCCAAATTCCATCTACTTGAATCTGCCTGGTCCTCGCTCATGGCCTGTCTGAGATGTTGGACATGTCTCCAAAGGTCAACAAATTCTATCATTAGGTGGTGATCAAAATCATGAGCTATGTCGTGTATCCACTTATCGTCGGTCACCGCCTCCCTGACCCTTCTGTTTTTTCTTTTGCTGTGGTGGTACAAGCTTGGATATAGGTAGGCCGGAGTTGCTCCTTGCAGCCAGCTGGAGTGCCAGAAACTCGCCTTCCTTCCGTCTCCAATTGTCACCGTGGTGGCTGCATTGAAAATAGCTCTATCAAGTTCATCCACCGACAGCTCCATTCCATGCCAAGACCTCGGCTGATCAGACCATTCAAACCACAGCCATCTTATTCGTAGAGCTCGGGAGAAACGCTCCAACTCGATAATACCCAGCCCACCAAAATCAGTTGGTTTAGCCACTCCTGTCCAGGCAACTTTGCATTTTGCACCTGTGATTTCCATGTCACCTGCCCAGATGAAACCTCTTCTCATACGGTCCAGCTCGGTGAACAATTGTCTAGGAACTTTGGACGCAGTCAGTAGATAAATTGGTATAGCGCTCAAAACCGACCGGACCAGTTCCCTTCTACCAGCTGGATTGAGAAGCTTCCCTTGCCAAGTAGCCAAGTGACGCCTGGACTGATCAACTGTCTTCTGTATGTGTATCATCTTCAGCCTTTTAAAGGAAAGAGACAGACCGAGATACGTTATTGGGAAGGATGTACGTCGCCCACCAAAGCCTTCTAGTATCAGATCAAGGTCAAGGCCCGAGCATCTTATGGGTGCCACATTGCACTTTTGGATGTTTAGTTGTAAACCTGTAGCCGATCCAAATTGTTGTAAAATGGCAAACAAGGCTGTTACCTCCTCTTTTATAGGATTTAGGAAGATTACAGCATCATCCGCATACAGTGAGAGCCTCATGGTCACATTCCTCCCCGTAGTGGTGTCAGGATCCCATTTGCTATTGCCATTTCGAGGAGGTTGTGCAAGGTGTCAATGGCAAGAATGAAAAGATATGGTGAAAGTGGGTCACCTTGCCTCAAACCACGGCGATGTTTGATTTGCTTTCCCTCGTCACCATTCAGTAGCACTGTAGAGTGTGATGTCCTCAGGATGGTAGTAATCCAGTCCCTCCACTTAGCAGAAAAACCCCTTCGCTCTAGCACTTCTATCATGTATTCCCATGAGACCGTATCAAACGCTTTCGATATGTCAAGTTTGAACAGCAATGCCGGGACCTTTTTCTATGGTAGGCCCGTGCCAAATTCCTGACAAACATGAAGTTATCATGTATGCAGCGCCCTTTGATAAAGGCACTCTGTGCTCCAGAGATTAGACTGTCCATATGAGGCGCCAAACACATAGCCAAAGTTTTCGTCAAGAGCTTTCCAAAGGAGTGTATAAGACTTATCGGTCTGAAATCTGTTGGAAGCTCCGGACAATCCACCTTTGGGATTAGTGATATATTTGCCCCATTTAGAACCCCCAGGGCATCAGCTCTTAAGTCAGACACACAATTCATTGCCAGCAGGACATCGGATTTGACTAGAGTCCAACAGCGCTTGTAAAAGATTCCAGTGAAACCATCCGGGCCAGGGGCCTTTTCAGAAGGCAGTTCATTCACCACTGCTTGTAATTCGTCAAGCGTGAACGGTCGGTCGATAAGTGGATCCTCCAGTTGGCTAAGCTGGATACTATCCCAATCTATGGTATACTCTCTTTCAATTCTTCCACCAAGGATTCCTTGAAAATATTGTTGCAGAATGTCTTCTTTCTCCGCATGCTTCCATACGATCTGATTGTCTGAATTCCTTAGGAATGAAATCATGTTTTTCTTCCTCCTTCCTTTTGCTCTCTGGTGGAAAAATTTGGTACAAGCATCCCCTTCTTTGATATGCATGATTCTCGAGCTCTGTCTCCTTCTGGCACGTTCTATTGCTGCCCAACCTAGTACCTGATGCTTCAAGGTTTTCAGTAAGTCAGAGTCCACCATCGATAGCAGCCTGTTTTCTTGAGCTGATTCCAATCTGTGGATCACTTCATTGGCAATGTGTAACTGCAGTTTTGCTTCACTAAACAACGATTTGCTCCACTGTCTCAAAGCTGTGGCAGTATTATGGAGTCAGTTATGCAACATCATGAGTGGGTTAGGGCCCCGTACTTGCTTACCCCATGCTTCAGCAACAACTTCCATGAACCCAGGCAGTCTCGTCCAGAAAGCCTCAAACTTGAACATGGCTCTCTTATGATGTGGCTGGTGAAGGGCTAAGAAGATTGGGCAGTGATCTGATAGGGAGCTGCTTAGGGCCACCAGATTGCAAGAATGGTAGATGTCATCCCATGCCATATTATGAAAGGCCCTATCTAAACGCACCAAAGTTGGGTTTCTTTGACCATTGCTCCAGGTGTATTTTCTGTTGACCAGCCAGATCTCCAGTAAATGGCTTTCATCCAATGCCTGTCGAAATCTTCTCATGTTGGTTCTATTTAGATTGTCGTTATTCTTATCTTGTGCTTCATAGATGAGGTTGAAATCCCGATGCATAACCAGGCCTGATTAGATGGGTTGCAGTTCCTCAACTCACCCGAAAAAAGATAGCCTCTCTCCATCTATTGTCGACCATAAACAAAGGGTCAGCATGTAAGTTGTAATAGAACCTCCTAATTATCGGGCCCACACGCACTTTTGCCATTGTACCAAAGACCTCTCACATCAATGTAGATGCACCCAATAACTTAAGAAGCTGCCGAGTGTCATCGAAACCCCGATTACACCACTCATACCAGGATCAACAAAGGAGTAGCTACAATATTACAACATTTGTTACAAAAATATAGATCGAGTCTTGGAAGAATAATAACATTAATTTTACAAAATGTGAGTAAGTTACGCTTGAGTAAACTTAACTTAATTAATTTCGCGGAAGCTGAGTAGACTAGAAGACAACCGGATCATATCGTACCCAAATGACATAACCTTGGTTAACAAAGACGAGTCAAGACACACGCAACAAGGGTTAACAAACCCCGAGTAATACGGAGTACTCAACAAGACCGAACCGGCAAAGAAAGAGGAGAAGACTTAGGAATGCAGGCTTAGGGGAATCAAGGAAGGTTTTAGCAAGAATCAAGAACTCATTTTGCTGAAAAGCTTACTACAAGTGAATCCTTACTTTCAATGTTTTAATTTCAATTTGGTAACTCATATACTCTAGGTGAATCTATACTAGAGCAAACATTTCTTTCATAAGCCAACTTTCTTTCCTCAAAACCATATTCCATCAATTACTACGAAAGACGGTGCGAGGATCAAGTCTCCTTTTCTCGTGGAGCAAACGCCGATTCGAACCGCTTACAACCCAGCCGGGATACCTCACCACACGACATATGTAGAACTTAAACTTGCATATGTCAACCCTCACTGGACCGTCCAAAAACGGGACCGCGTCCTCGCCACCCGAGAGAGTACCGTACACCTCCAATCCGGGACTTTAACCCACGAGGGTAACTTGTACTCCCGCCATCTCTCCACTCCCAAAGGCGCGGTTGTATGCGTTCGATTTGGCTCACCTCCGAGATCTCGGGCTTACACGAGTATGTGGCCAGTATTATAAATTCTTGATCCAAGGGCCAATCCACGGACGGTCCTTAAACGACCAACACGGGACAAGCACGGCTAGGTATCCCGCCGGCTTTCAACCTACGTCCCCGTCCGATCTCAAATTCATTTCTACTTCTCTTTCTTTTTCCGAAAGGTACCATACTCTTATGTAAAGCATTTTGAAGAAACAGCTTAACTAATTAAGCGTGGCTAAGCATCACTAAGCATTTTTGAAATAAAACAAAAGTTAACAAGGATGGTATTGCAATAAACAAGGATGATAATGCAAAAATTAGGTTATCACTCAACTCCTAGAACTTAATGCAACATATCATAAGCATAAGTGTAAAAAGCTTTGTAAAATACAAGGAAAGGTTTAAATGTATCCGGGGCTTGCCTGTGTTGCAGGGAAAAGTTAGATTCCGAAGTTGGACCACCCACGCCACACTTGATACCAACACCTCGGGTGGATGCACCTTCTCCAAAGCTTGGTCATCGTAAATCACATCGCTCTCGCTCACTACACGTAATAATGTATGCTTCAACATGATGGAATTTAAAGATGATGCTTAATTGATGCATGAAATGATAACAACTTGAGTACAACTTTCCTTCACGATAAAGTTGCAACCCAACAAAACCAACTTGTTGAACTACTCTACAAGATATCATCACCATTGCCTAAGGAGTTCTCAAGGACCATTTGATTGTGGTATGATCCAAGATCCACAAAACAACCCCTAAGTCACGCAAATCCTAAGTCATTCTACACTAAACATTACATTTAAACACATAAAATAATAGAGCATGAAATAGAAAATAATTTAAACATTTCAAAATGACTCCAAACTTTTTTTACCCAAGCAGAACACATCATAAAACAGTACCAAATAAATTTTCATGATTTTTGAATAAATATTTTATTTTCTAAAACCATGGAAGATGCATTTTTCAATTAAAATTTGTATTTTTAAAACATGCAAAAACTACTCAAAACTCAAGTTTCATAATTTTCATATCTAAATATACTCATAAGAAGACTCTACAAAAATTTTTTTAGATTTTTGAAACTATTTTCAAATTTCTATGAATTTTGCAAAGTTCGACACTATTCAAACTTGAAGAAAAAGAAAAACAAGCTTAAAAGGAAAACCGCCTTCGGGCCGAAACCGCCCGGCTCGCCCACGCTGCTAGCAGGCCGGCCCAGTCCCGTGCCCGCGCTTATGCCGGTCCGATATCACTCACACGACCACTGGCGGGCGGCCTGGCTGGGCACCTGGCGCTCACGGCGGCGAGAATCCGGCTGACGCGCTGACCCTATCCACTCCGACCACGCCAAGACTTGCCGACACCCAAAACTCGAACTCCTAAGACACGGGCGCTCCACCGCCGGGCGACGATGGCGACACGGCAGCGCCGGGCGTCACGGCCAAGAATACCTCGAGCGGCTTCTCGACGAAAAACAAGGATCAAGACCACTCTAGCACGCTTAGCTTAACTTTCCCCTCACTTACTTGAGCTGAACCACTCCCCACAAGACAAAACGCGCGAGCCGCGGCAGCCGAAGCAGTCACGGCGCGCTCCGGCCGACCACGGTGTCCATGAAATGACAAACCGATGACTCGGGGCGCGGACCAGAGCTCACCGACTTCGTGCTCGCTACCGGGTTACGATGGGGACGGAGCGGAGGTGGCTACCGGGCCGTGGCCGGGCGATGGCGGCGCGCGTCCGGCGGCAAGGATGGCGCCCGCCATGGTGTCCCGTGCTCCACCGCCAAAACAAGAAAGCCGATCGTGGATCACCACGTCAAGGAGAGCTAAGAGATCGAGCTGGTTTTCCATGCGGATCACTGGAACCGGCCGACGACGATAAGGTGACGCTACGCAGCGGGCCGCCGTCCGGGGAGAAGAAGGCGGCGCAGTTGGCTCAGCGCCAGAGAGTGCGAAGGTGGGTGCAAATGGAGCCGCAAGGGCGAGGTGGAATTGTTGGCGTGCTCAATCGCGGACGACAGAGCTCGCAACGCGCGTAAGGCTGCGAGAGAGCTAGTACGCCGACGGCGCGAAGGAAGAAGAAAGAAGAAGAAACCGCACGGCCCCGACCTTAAGAGAGAAAGAAAAGGACGGGACGGGGATGGCGACCGCTCGCGGCGGCCAGCAACGCTAACAGCGCCGAAGGCGCGAGATTCGCCACGGGCGACCGGGCGGCGCATACAAAGGCCGGGCATGGGCACCCATGTGCGTAATCGTAGCACCCACAACCCTAACTTTCGGATTTTTATCAAATTCTCCACAAATTTGAACTAAACTCGAAAAACTCCAAAAAGCAATTTTGCTTAAAATTTCAAGATCTACAATTTTCACAATTGGAAGATTTTCAAATTCGCCTCTAAATATGACTTTTTGAAATGGGGTCAAAAAGGATAAATTTGAATTCAAAATTACTTTTAAAATTACTCAAAAACTTGAAAAAACTTTGTACATATCTTTTGTTCATCAAGAAAAGATCTACAAAGTAGCTTTTGGAAGTTTTGTCAAATTTTGCATAGATTTTGAAATATAGAAAAAGGGGTAAAGAAGAGTTAGGGTTTAGGGTTTCCGACAAAAGGGGTAACTCTCGGATTCCTATTCTTTTCGCATCCCTTTTCATCTAACAACTCAACCAACTATAACTAAACTTATTTTTGTCCAATCTATTGCTTAACTGGTAACTAACACCGGGTGTTACATAAGTCCGGCTGTCAAGCCTTTTAGTGATCTGGACTGACAGGCAGTAACGATCCTTGCTGACCAGAGCTGCATCTACATAATCAGCATCCCAAGCAATAATGATCCCACCTCTAGTCTCCATAGCCGGTATATACTCGAACCCCCGATGAAACTTGCTTCCTAGAAAGTCACATACCAAGTTGCTATCAATGTAGTCCAGTTTAGTCTCTTGCAAACAGATAATGCGTGGTCTGGCTTGATCACAGAATAATCTCACTGCCTCTCTTCGTGCTGCTGAATTTAGTCCCCGGACATTCCAGCTAAGTATCTTGGGGTCATTTTCTATCATTGGTTAACCTGATCAACAACAGATTGATGCAATTTCAGAGCGGTATGAGCAGCAGGTGTTGTGCAGTTACAGCTTCTGAATAAATCAGGACAGACAGGCACAGGCCGAGAGCAGTCATGGCCAGCAACGAACTGATCATCTATTAAAACAGCAACACACAGTACACAACATCTCGGTTCACAGCTGCATAACTCAACACCTAAAGCACTAAACACACTGTCAGCACCGAGTTTGGAGAACACAGAACAACAATACATCCCTAACTCAACCAGTGCCACACCGGCTGTCACTGGCACTGAAACTTCTTGCAACATGGTTGAAACACAAACACACAACAGAGCACGGATCGCCTGCAGATCACGCCTCCATCCCGATCACTCCAGCTTCCTTCACCACTGTCTCCAGGATGGTCGCCAGCTTCTTGTTGCTCAGCTTGGCCGCCACCTGGATAGCTCTCACCGCCTGCGCTGGAAGGTCATCAGAGTAGAGGTCGATGTAGCCGGTCACTGCCTCATCAGATGGCTCCTGCTGGACATCATCAATGAAACTGAGCTCCTTCATCAGCTTTTGCTGTGCCCTCTGCGCCACAGGGACAGCCGACGATTTTGCTGCCAGCCGAGAGCTGGAGCGTGTCGGCTCCCGTGCCGCCTTGCGCGCTCTGGTTGTCGGTGTCGGGGTTGGAGGGGGCGGCGTGGGGAGGATCGACGGTTGTGCCCGGGTGAAGAGTCCTGGGAAGGATCCCGGATCGCCACAAAGATCCTGTCCGCAGCCGGCTCCGCACCGAGCCCTCCATCATCGCCTTGGCGCCGCTGAGCGAGCATCCGCCCCTGCAGGCGCCGATTTCCATCCCGTTCACAAGATCGAGATTTCCAAGACCTCATTTGCCGCCTCCCCCGGTGGAGGGCAGCCGACTCCCGACCAAAGAGGATCTCCTCCCCGGCCGAGGGTGTTGGGCTCGCTCGCGGCCCCCTTCCACCAAAGCTCTGGACACCGCACATATGTTGGCGATGTAGGCGGATCATCCCGAGCCCGGCGAGACCGCCTCCTGGTACATGGGATCCTCCTGAAGCTTGCGGTCGATGAACGCCGGGGCCGGATCGTAGAGGTGAGCGAAGCTGGTCGGAGTCGAACACGCTGCCGCCACCCGGGCGCATCGGGAGCGCGAGCGGTGCCGCTTCCCAGTCTTCCATCGCGGCGGGATCTCGCCACGCCTCCCTTGCGCCGCGCTCCGCCCGCGCTGATCGGCGAACGCCCGCCGCCAGATGGCGAACCACCCTCCAGCAGCGCGCGTGAAGCCCTTAGTCTTAGCTTAGTTGATTTTTCCTTTATATATTCTAGCAGATCTTGTAACGTGTTATCTCGTGAGTGTGAGAAATTAGTCTTCCGTAATAACCCGGTGGAGGAGTGGCTAGTACCACCACCGGGACTATGGGCTATTATCAACTGTAATCATGCTCATGATCAAAGAATGAAACTCTGGCTATTCCTAAAAAAAGTTTCACCAGAACTGTGACTTCTTGTTATTGGAGGCAGCAAAACGAAAAAGAGAGGAAAAGTACCCGTTAATTTATGGAACTTAGCTCTTTGAGAAGCTCTTGTACTTCGAATGTTGGCCGTAAACGCAATTTTAATTCATCTTGAGTACTAGTATGGAGTTGTACTGAAATGTTTTCTTATCATAAAATAAATCATGGTTTGCAATGAGTGCTTGCTTGTGCGAATACAGACATTACGGCACAAGTAACGTTACGGCAGAATGTAAGAATCCGTTACATCACAAGTACGAGTACATCATCTTCCACTCTCCAGTACTCGTACGGGTAACGGGTAGGGCTAAGTGCATGCTTGCTTGTGGTCGCACATGATCCATTACATCATCGCATCATGGCTCAATGGTAAAGACCATCGGTTAGTTCCCCCACCCGCGCTCAAATCCCGGGTGCGACACTTTATCCCGAATTTATTTCGTGATTCTCCCGCTTATGCGTTAAGTGGTAAAGGCGACGTCCCCGTCGATAATGGCCGCGTGTGGTGACTTCGAACTTCAAGATTCTTTCTTCCGCCTCCTTCTCGGGGGTGCTCATAAAAAAGAGGCCAAGGTGACGTGTGTTCATAGGGGTGAGTGTCGCACGTGTCGAGCCGGCGTCTGCATCGTTAATCTCAAAAAAAAAAAAAAAAGGATCGCGTGAGTACGTACGTGACATCTATTTAACATTTAGCGTTGAGTACAAAGCAGGATCAGTTTACCCGTTGATTCGGTTGGTCCATACGTGACATCTAATTGGGCTTAGCGGTAGCTGACCAAGCCTGCGATTCGAGCGTGCAAGTCAAACTCCTTTAAATCCAGCTAACTTTTATCTTTCATTTCATGGTGACAGCTTTAGAAAACTTCGTATAAGTATTTGGTTTCTGTAAAAAAAAAAAATACTACACGAGGAGTATTTGGTTTCTGTAAAAAAAAAAAAAAATCGAGGGCAGTCTAATACGGAGTAATAACTTTTCAAAAAAAAAAAAAAAAAATTACAGTTTGAAACGAACGGTCGCCACGAGGAGTATGGTCCGGTGGGAACACGAACAAGGGGGAAAAAAAACAGGAGCGCCACGAGGGCCGGGCCCAGTGGCAACTCAGCAAACGAGCCGTCCTTGTCTCTTCTCCCATCCCTCCATTTCAATTCAAGCAAGCAGAAAGAAGCAGCCACCCGAAGAAAAGCGAAACCGAACCAACCAACCCAACCCGAATCCCAGACGACCCAACTGCCCCCCGCCGCCGGCGATCGCCGGAGATGTCATGGCTCGCCCGCTCTCTCGCCACATCCCTCAACATCCCCGACGATTCAGGCGCCGACGATGACCCGGACGCCACACCCACCCCTTCCCCTCCGCGCGCACCCCACCGCCGCCGCCGCCGCCGCTCCCCACTCACCCGCTGCATTCGGGCGCGGCGGAGGGCGTCAAGGAGGACCTCACCGAGCTCTCCAAAACCCTAACGCGCCAGTTCTGGGGCGTCGCCAACTTCCTCGCGCCACCGCCTGGGGAGACCTCGCCGTCGCCCTCACCCTCCCCTCAATCGGCGGGGGTCAATCCGCCGATGCGAGGACGCCGCCCGAGATCGCCGGGATCCGGAACGACTTCTCTGAGATCGGCGGGAGGTTCAGAAGCGGGATCTCCCGGATCTCAGGTCACAAGGCCGTGTCTGGCTTCTCTAAGATGGCTTCTAGTTTCTTCGCTCCTGATGACGACGCGGAGGACGAGTGGGAGGAAGAGCGGAGACGACATATTAGGTATGTGATGGAAGAGGAGGTGGAGGGCGACGAGGAGTGGCATCAGTGGGAGGAGGAGGGGGTAGGCCTTAGGGGGGAGCATGGCGACGCAGGACATGAGTTGGAGATTCAGAGAGTAAGGGACGAAGATGATGACGAATTGGAGGAGCAGAGAGCGAGTCATGACTATGGTGGCGAATTGGGGGAGCAGAGAGCACGGCATGAGGAGGATGGTGAACCAGAGGAGTTGAGGGTAAGGCATGAGGAGGAGGAGGAGGAGGAGGACTGGGATGTGATTGGAATCACTGAGGAGGTGCTTGCATTAAGCACAAAACATTGCCAGGCACCCGGAGACCTGGCTCGACTTCCCATTGCTGCCTGACGATGACGAGTGCGATGGACCCTTCTCATGTAATTTCTTCACCTCTTTCTTCAATTCATCCACATTGATTCTCGGTGAAATGATATGTAAAGTTTCAACTTTACCATTGGAAGATGTGTTGCTAGGTTCAAGCCATTTTGGCTCTACTGTAACTTAAAAAAAAACTCTCCATGTGTAACTACTATCAGCTTAATGTCTTGGTTGCTCTGCATGTTCATTGTTTTTTTCTACCAATTTTATGCATATAGAATTTCTTACCTAAACTTTTTGTTCCTTCAGATTTTGACATGTCTGATGCTCAACAAGAGCATTCCTTGGCTATTGAGCATCTTGCTCCCAGATTAGCAGCTCTGCGGATTGAACTATGCCCAATCCATATGAGTGAAGAATGTTTTTGGAAAATTTACTTTGTTCTTCTACATCCTAGACTGAACAAGCGTGATGCCGAGCTTCTATCTACACCACAGGTAAATTTCTCCTTACTCTTGATACTATATAATCTCCACTCCATTGTTAACATTGTTCCAGAAAACTGGCATAGATAAGTAGTAAAGCTATATGTGGTTATGTGTGCATGCGAGGACTTTAGAGAATAGTTAATAATTGATGATCTGCTGATCTCTCATAACAAGGTTGGAACATACTGGTGCTTAATATTAAGGTTAGCGATGCTATTCTTGTCCCAAATATCTAGCTAGTTCTGACTTGACATTCATTAGGTTAGAATATTTCTCAAGACATCTATTTTGTGGTCTACATTAACCATTCTTTATGGATTTATTTATTTCATTAATGTGATACATGACACACAAGAACTTCTAAGGGTTGCTATATGGGAAGAAGAAAAGAATCCCATATGTCACTATCAGCAGTATTGATATAGGTGCTTATCATCAGACCACTAACTGTACGAGCAAAGACAAACTCGTAATATATAGCTCATTTTTATGATCCTCTGATCTCTTAAACAACATAGCATAGCCGTATAATTTGTGTTTACTTTTTAAGAGATGTTGATTCTTGATTTAGTTCTATGTATGTGGTAGCACATTTTTAGTTTCATACTCAACTACTAGACATAAGACTTGTTGGTTCACATGCTATTAGTGGTCTGATGAAGGAAGCTGAAATAGCCTTCATCTAGCTTGTCTTGAAGTTAGCAACTGCAAATTATGTTGTCTCTTCCATAGTGCCAGGCATATTTTGATCATAAACAGAGATTTTATATTCGCCAAGTACAGAATTATTTGCACTGCTGAGTCCATCTTTACTTAATTATTTGCACTCTTTTCATCCAAATTTAAACACGTAAATAATAATTGAAAAAAAAGCTTCTGTAGCTGCAAATTGGGCCTTACTCCCTTACCTGATTCTGATCAACATGTGGTGTTTGTGCGCCTGTTCCTCTGCATCAGTGTGTGGTGTGGCATCACTGTCTTTGCGTGACCGCCTTTGCCGGCTCACCGAGCCTCTGCCTCTCTTGCGGCCGGGCGCCTTTATTCTGTACTCGGTTTATATAAAATATATGCATGCTGTGCAGTAATGGTCCAGGAACCTCCTTTTTATGAGACATGATTAAACAAAATTCCATTTATGCACTTGCAAGATCCTGCATAAAGAGAATTAGTATAGAAATATACATTCTTTATCTCCAACTAATTGTTGCCCTGCCTGTTTTCCATGTGCAACCTTCTCTGGTTGAGAAGAAACTAATATTGGCTGCTTGTGATGGATTAAGTGAGCTGATTGCATCTTCCCAGTTCTCCCATGCACCCTATTGTTGACAACCTGAAATCAAATAAAGTTAGTTTGTCATAAGTTATCTTGCTAGGTATTTAAATTTCAAACTCCAACTTAATCGATAGAGGAACCAGTGAGGAAAAGTTAAAAATAGTAATTAAAAGTGGAACCCGTCCAGGATCAAAACTGCTTGAAGTCTAAAATTAGTATTCCGCACATTAGTATTTCTTTCTAAAATTAGATTTGCAATGTGGTGGAACACCTTCCCTGAGTTGATTTTCTAGACTTTTGGAGTCCATTTACCTCATGGATGCACCAAAAAGGAGGGATGCATAATGAGAATATCAGTTGCCGTGGTTGATGCAATCATAACCAGAATATGATTATTTGCCATTTCTGTTGGTATCAAATAATTTATTTCACGAATAATGATATTTGCCTTGCAGATTGTGGAGGCTAGAGCAATGCTTATGCAACGTTTGCAATACCAGTCGAAGCTTGAAAATGAGCAGCTAGGTCATCATAAGGATGATCTTGGAATTCAGTTCCGAGAGGACACCTTGAAAGATAGTACTGAAGCATTCTCATTCATGCGACGGGAAGCAGCTTCTATTATGCCCGTAACAGAAATTGAGATTGAGAAGCATCCTATCCATGTAACTGAAGTTGCAGTTGTGGACAAATCGGTCATCAAGGAGGAGCTGCCCAAGGATCATACTGAGACCTCAAATGTTTTGCAAGAGGCCTTTGATGATGACATAGACGATTGGTTCGACGAGGAGGCCGATCTTGCTGGCCACCCAACTATCCACATAGGTGACGAGGAAGACGTGTCTTTTAGTGACTTGGAAGAGGATGACGTGAAATGATTTGGTTGCAACTTGCAAAGCGAGCTATCGACCTGTATATTGAATTGATATATATGCTGTACAAGAGAATGTACAGGTGAAGGTTGTTCCAGAATAGAAAGGGTGTACTACAATGAAAACTGAGCGGCTTTGTTTTGCACTCAAGCTGCCGGTTTGATGGTACTGTTCAAGCTGCCGGGCTGAAGGTACCGTGATTTCATTGCCCAAGATATGGTAAGGTGCTACATTTCACCAGCGTTACAGTTTGTAATTTGATTCATACTCTTTTGTACATAAGCATTCGTTATGTTGTAAGGTCACAACAATAAAGTTCCACTCGTTGTTTGGTCAAAGAATTGCACATATATCAGATAAAAGAAAGCGGATTGTCTTCAGTTCATTGAGAAGTTTTTGTGGAATGCAACTTGCTATATACTTTATTATATACAAATTGTACTGCTTCCTGGAACTGAGCACCTATGGAAGCGTCTATGCATTAATGTAGAAGAACAACAGGTGGATTGTTCTCCGAACAGGTTTCTAAGACCTGATGTAGTTGAAATTATTCGAGAGCTTCCCAAGGTGTGACCATAGAAGGCTCCCCAGGGAAGCTCTGGGCCTATCCTGATGCTGAGGCCCGGCGACGGGCGGGGCTGGCACGTTGGTCTTCCTCACCGGCGGCCGGTCCTGACAACGTCGAGCGAGATGTCCATCTCGGACACCCTCGCCTGCACATCGCGCAATGCCTCAGCGCGCACCTCGCCGCCGGTGTCTGTGACGAGGTAAAATATGCCAAAGGCCTCGTCCTTGTGCCTCTTGAGCTCTACTCTCAGCAGCGACAGGCCGTGCTCCCGCAGCACCCTGGTGAAATCCGATAGCAGCCCCGACCGGTCGGCGGCGCGCACCTCCACCCTCATGCCCTGCAACGACGTGCGTTAGTGAAACAATCGATGGCAAGTGCACAGAGCGGCGAGGAATGATATGAAGGTCGAGCGAGCCTGACATGAGTGGCCCTCCGCTCCACCGCGGCCACGAGGCACCGGGAGACCTTCTGCCGCTCGGCGCTGCTGTCGACCGTGCGCCCATCCTTGTGCCGGATGTAATATTCCTGCGTCGATGATGCCAAGGAGGTGTGATGATACAATGCAACATGGGCATCCACATACTGACAAGAGGGAGGCACACGTGGTGATACCTGAATGGCAAGAGCGCCCTGGGATCCGACGGTAGCGTGGAAGACGACGTACTGCATGTCGGTGAGCGCGCACACCGTGTCGAAGAGCAGCCTGGGCCGGTCCCTGCTCGTCATCTTGACGACGGCGTAGCCGCGCTCCTCCCAACCGTCGATGGACACGCGCGTCACGGCGCCGCGGCGGGCGGTCCGCGCCTTGTCGCCCATGCTGAAGAGCTCCTCGTCGACGGGGGTCGGGGCCGGGCCGGACTCGTAGTCCCCGTCGTCGTGCATGAGCTGGTGCAGGCGTCGCTCCGTGTGGACGCGGCCCTGCACGGGCTCCGACACGCACACCCAGTGTCGCTCCCCGGTCACGTTCTCGCGCGCGTCCACCACGGCGCTCACCAGCCGCTCGATGCGCGCCCACCGGCTCGGGAGCAGCTCGCCGGCGCCGTCCGTCGACACGTACAGCACCCCCGCCGCGCGTCCGTTGTGCGTCCACGCCTGCCCGGACGCGACGTGGCACCCGTTGTCCACCAGCACGGACGTGATGGACGACAGGAGCCCCGCGCGGTCGTGCACCGTGAACTCGAGCGCCGCGCAGTCCGACACGTCGGGACCGCCCGGGCCGACCACGTTGCCGAGGCACGTGGTGAAGCGGAGCGACGGCGCCCGGTGGCACGGCACGAGCGCGCGCTGGATGAACTCCGGGAGCGACGGGTCCGTCAGCTTGCGCCCGATCTGGTCCGTCACGTGGAACACTGCATTGGGCAACAGTGACATACAAGCCGGTCAAGAACGAATTGGATTGTGATGGCAAGGGCAATGATTGATGCCCAACTTTCTTTCCATGAAAAAGACCCGAGTCAAATCCGACGGGCGATGGCACGATGGCATTCAAATCAATCAAAGCAAATTGACAAGAAACGAGGAGGAGGGGGGAGCAGTCCTTGCCATCCATGAGCCAGCCGCCATCGGAGGAGATGTACGACTTGGAGATGACGAGGTCGAGATCGGTGAGCAGCTGCACCATCTCCAGCAGCACGCCGTCGCGGTTCACGCTGTCAACCTGGGAACGAACCCACCAAATCAGAGCGAGAGGAGGAGGAGGTCCTGTGCGTGCATGGTTTGTCGCGAGAGCAAGCAAGCAAACAAACAAACCTTGACGAGGGTGCAGTCCTCGCGCGTCTCATTGTCGATGACGACCCTGCAGTGCAGCCACGTCAAGGGCCGGCCGGCGTTCAGAAATCGCGGAGCAAAGGCAAGCCAGCGGCGGACGCTTACCCGGGGTGCCGAAACGGTCGAGGAGCGGGTCGAAGTCCGGCTCGAAGTACGGCCCGGAAACGTACTTCATCGCCGTCGCCGATGGCTCCCTGCTTGCCGGCAATCGCCTCAAGAACGTATAGAGCCTCTAGATTCCGCCGATCTTATTTATCTCTGCCTGGGTAGAAACCTGTACGAATTGTATATATGGTAAGAAAGGCCGGGCAGATCCAATCTGGAACAGAAGAAAAAAGAAACAAAACTTATGTGATAAAAAAAACGGGGGCAAAGAAAGAAGACAACACGAGCAAGGCGCCCCGTGTTCACATGCGACGCCGCGGGTCGCCGGCGCGGCGGCGTGGCAGCAGCGCAATGACAGCATCCTCGCTCGCTGAGGACGCGACGCGGCAAATCACCGACGAACAACCAGCCCTACCTTCGGGGAGACGAACTAACCAAACCGATCGAACGGGAGGTTATATAGACTATGAACGGATGGGGATGGGGGAGGAGGCGGGAGATAGAATCGATCACCTTGCAACTCGCTTCCACCGAGCCGAGGTCACGTGTGGTGGTTGCGCGCCCGCCCGGCCCGGTTCCGGGCTCCGATTTGCTGCGTTCGCGGGCGCGCCTCTCTCTCTGTTGGTTGTCGCCGTTGCTCTTCCTCCTCTCACGAACTCTGCGAATCGGCGGGATTTGAGCGGGGAGGCGCGAACGGGCACGTCGGACGGGCGCGCGGGCACGTGGCGGAGGCACCCTGGTTGCTAGCGTAGCCTTTGTCCGCTTCGTCGTTTTCTTTTTTTCTGTTTCTGTTTCTCTTCTCTTTGTGTTTTTCCTTCCACACACACAATCCTCGGTTCCTCCGGCGGGCCCTTGTTAACTCTGGTCGGCCGTGGCTTTCAAAAAGAAAAAAAAAAAAAAAAACTCTTGTCGACCGTGACCGGTCAAGGCTTTTTTGCTTGTATGTATGTAGAAGATCATCAGATGTGTTCGTACGACGTGTCCTTTTTGATTGCGGGAGAGAGGAATTTCACGAGTGTTGTACTTTCTCATTCCAATTATAAAACGCGTTTTTGAACTTTTCTAGATATCATCTCTTTTTATTACGTATGCTGGGCTATACACTATATGTCTAAGTACATAGTAAAAAAAATTATATTTTAAAAAAGCTAAAACGTCTTATAGTTTAGAATGGAGGTAATACTTTCTTAGAATAGTTTCGTTTCATGTGATTACATGGAGAAAAATCATGTGCAAACCATTTTTTTGTCCGGATATGTCTGCATTTGTATTTTGGCGTAATATGCAATTCTCCTACGCCATATTAAACCTTGTTTAGATATACATGTACTCCCTCTGGGATGGTATTAGAAGTCAGAGGACAGTGATATATGTTCCAAAACATAACTTTGACCTCTTATTATTATAAAAATATTTATGGAGATGTGATATATGTATACTTTTATCAAAATATTTTTTAAGACAAATCTACTCATATAGTTTTGACATTTACAAACTCAATAACTTAAAAGTTATTGATAATTTATATTCTCGATGTTTGACCCAAACCTTGTCCAAAACGACTTCTAATACCATCCCTAGGGAGTATCTACCTTAAACCACGTGTGTTAAAGTAAAAATTAGTTCAAAACACTCCAATCCACTTTAACACGAGTAGATTGTTCAAGTAGAAGTCAGTTCAAAACACTCCAACAAACCCTCTTAACGATACGTGGATTGAGGCAAATACATGGAATTCAAACAAACCCAAATCAGCCCTAATTGGCTGGTCGTTTCCATGGTTGATAAGATGCACTACGGCCATTAGCTATAGTCCGTGTTCGAAGCGATTAGCCATGCATGATATGATGTCGCCGGCGTGCACTTGCACGAACCCAAGGGCGGCGCCGCCAAGCTTATGCCAGTTTACAATCTCGCGATCTTTGTTGACGCGATGCGTGAAGACCAAACTTGGCGACGAATCCATATCCACGGGGGTTTTTTTTTTTCTTGAGCACAGGGCAAGGGCAACAACAACAGAAATACCGTAGGCCGCCTGTGGAGAGCGGGTAGCCGGCAGCCGTTTAGGCAAGGAGACTTTGTTTTGGTCAGTTGGATGCATGTTAGCCAGGTTGTCCGTTGTCCATGTCCTTGATTGAATTAGATCTAGTACACTTGGAACCTGATGACTGGGTCGGGTTGTACCAACGGATGCGCTGCTTGATGGACACAACTAACTGGAGTCTGACCATGTCAGACGGAAACTAGCAAGGACGAACTCCGCGCTCGATCTGCCTGTAAGCAATAGCTAGCTATGCATGCAATTTTGGATGGCAGCGAGTCAATTAAATTTTTTTGGCGAGAGCGAGTGCACTACGGCCAACTCTGTCAGCCGCGCTGACGTTTGCGGCCGCCATGTCATGTACACGGTTAGTGGTTAGTTACGCACCGGCGGTGGCGTGCCTGGACAGCAGCACTAGGCTACGCTTCAATCTAGAGCCGCAGACAGCAGCCCAAACCCCAAACCCAAGTGTTGAAGCGCCGAACCCGTCCACATGGGTGCCCGCCGGCTCGTGCGATTTACGGCAGGATCGGATCAACGGAGTGGCCGGGGTACGTTGCGGCTCCTCGAGTACCTTATCAACCTGCGCATGCCAGCGGAGCGGACCGACCGCGGCGGCGCGACGACTCACGCAAGTGCGTGGCTGAAGAAGGCCACGCCACGCGGCGGCGAGGAGTAAAAGAGTGGGGGCAACTGGCCGCGCCCGTGACGCGGTGACGTGCGGCCGCAACAAAAGGCGACGGCGCGACGCGCGTACGGGTACGGCCTCGTGCGTCGATTTTGCTTCCCCCCATGTGGGAGTGAGAGGGAGGACGATGGATCGATCGATCAGCCACGTACGTCACTGTCCCTGCAGCCGTGGCGTCATCTCGATCGGGGTCCGAAACGGCCGGGCCACCGGGCGTTTATGTGAGGCCGCCCATCGACGTGCGCGGCCGCAACGGAAGACGGCGGGCGGCGCACGTAGCCGTAGCTAAGCTGCGATTGTGCTCGCTCGCTGATTCGATACGTACAGACTCCGTACGATACTTCTAGAGTGCTCACAGTGATAGGTCACCTCCTCGTCGACCAGATGGAAACTCCACGAGGTCTGCTTGCAAATTACAGTGGTCTCTGACTTCGAGACCGCCCCGATAGATGGCGGCGACAATGGTTGGTGGGCTTGTTGCCAAGGATTGCAACTACTGCTGACTGCCGTCCGAGTCATGAAGCCGCGCCCTGACCGTGAGTGTCTTATCCCAGCTAGCCTCAAGTCAGGTATCCCGTATACGTTTTGCTTTCTCCATATCAGGTAGTAGACAAATCGCAATCAATCATGCCGGCATGCTGCGTGCTCTATGCTGATTATTTGCTGAACCGAGGTGAGTAGTAGGTGACAGATTAAGCTACGGCACGGCGCTGCAACATTGCATGGACGGGAACGTGGACAGCGATGCCATATATGCCACCGGCCGGCTCAAGTGAGTGACTGGCACTCCCAGGGGCCAAGGGGGGTACGGTGTTGGCAGACACGCCGCGGCAGTCGGCAAGAGCTACCGCGGCATGGCGCGAAAACTGCGAGGCATCAACTTGCAAAACGGGCATGATGAGGAGATAAAGATTGACAACGGCTTGGCGCGCAATTAGCGATCAGGCGCCGGCGTGCGGTCGTCGCGACAAGCAACGGGCCACCGGCCGGCTCAAGTGACTGGCACTCCCAGGGGCCAAGGGGGGTACGGTGTTGGCAGACACGCCGCGGCAGTCGGCAAGAGCTACCGCGGCATGGCGCGAAAACTGCGAGGCATCAACTTGCAAAACGGGCATGATGAGGAGATAAAGATTGACAACGGCTTGGCGCGCAATTAGCGATCAGGCGCCGGCGTGCGGTCGTCGCGACAAGCAACGGCGCGGCGCGGTGGATTGGGTTAGGGGCGGGGCTGCGTCGGCCTCCGGTTTGGCCAAAGGTCTGCGGCGCACGGAGGCGCTGCCACAGCGCCACACCGCACAACACACTGTTGGTATGAACCGGCATTTGGCACGTCCAGAGCCGTAGTTTTTGTTTTTTTTTGGCACGGTACCTGATAATGTCGTCCATACTAGCCGGCCTGTTCAATGATTTCTGAGATACGGATGAAATATTCTTATGTGCAACAATTAAAAATGACAAAAAGAAGAGTGATCCATGGGTAGGAAGTTTGTTTAACAAGAAAGCCAGCATCGGTTCTTGGTTCCTGAAGCTACATCAAGGTGGCTCAAAATATGACCTAGTAGAAGGCTAGAACGCATTCAGAATCGTGTGACTGTTGTATACAACTACCAATTAATCTAGAGTTTTCAGAACATCTGATCTCCACAAATATGTGTTACTAATATCGACAGCACAAGATCTGGCTGTTTTATGGTGTGCTTTTACTGTTTTACATCAAAAGCGAAGGCGAGAGAAATTGTAGGCTGTCGATACAAAAATACAATTCAACCAGAACACTAGGACAACGTAACTCAATCAAAACATTGTGTATTGCGATGAGATGTTCATCCTCCATGTTGGTCAAGCCCAAGATGTGTTCGCGGAATGCTTGCTGAGATCCAATGCAATAGTTACCCATGATCGTGCTTACTGAGTCCAACTAGATCCTGAATGGTATTTTGCGGTAATAGTCACCTGAAAGGGGGCACTATTAATTACCCACAATGATGACTGACAGACTGTCCTTTGATTACCTGCATTGCTGTCTTGACTCGTTACTGGTGTTTAGCATCTGACCATAGCATGAGAGCAGATAGGAGGGATATTGTGGCTGTCTCAACTCGTAGCCTGCATGGACCAAGACCGACAGGGGCCGCACCTGCTGATTTCAGTGAATGTACCTCCTCTTCTGTGAAGTCTGAGAAACATGGACGGTCATATTAGATCCACTAACATGACAATATGACATCATGTCTGAACTTTTTTGGAGATAAGATTCTTTGTATTGAAGTTAAAAGTACTCTCTTAGTGAGTGGTACTATAAAGTTTATCATGGGTGAAATTTAATGTATCCCCATATGTTTAAAACGCGCTATGCTAGCTTCTCATGTCTGATTGCCTGAACCTACATTGTAAATCATTGCTTGTTACTGTTTTGTTTTAAAATTTTGACATCTTCTTTGCATTATTAATAGCATTTGTTAACCTCTAAGTGCAACCATGCAGGCAGCGAACAAAAAAAGACATTCACATTTTGGCTTTTCTAAATTATAAGCAAGTACTCCCTCCATTCCAAATTTTAAGACATTTTGGCTTTTTCTAGATACATAACATTTTCTATGCACTTAAATATGGACTGTATAGACACATAGTACAAGCAATGTATCTAGAAAAGCCAAAAAGTCTTATAATTTGAAATGGAGAGAATAATAATAAGCACTTGAAAAAAAAAATCGAGTTTATATTGACCAGTATCACTATTATAGTCTTATTTAAATAATTACATTTCTAAGACATTCGAATAGTTAAATATGAATGGATTTGCATACCTCCTTCAGGGCCAACAATCAGAAGCCCACTTTGTTCAGTGCTGGAGTTTTGCAGAACACTTAAAAGAGGAGGTGCTTCTGCTGATGCTAGGAAAGCAAGCTTTGACTGTGATACCTGATGGCAGAAAAGGCCAGCAGCTAATAAAGGTCAATACACGGACAGTCAAGAAATCATAGATGGTTGTAGTTATAATTATTCTGAAAGGTGTACACATAACCAATTTCCATCTATGGTTACAAAAAAAAAAAAAAAACACTGAAACAATGATATTATGTTACTTTCACATCCAATTAATAATAACTGTTAATTCAAACAGAAATATTATTATCTTAACTGTTTTGTTAACAACGAACCATAGTTTGCAGAACATCATGATTGCTCTAAAATGAATGTTACTTGACCACAGTAGCCAAGGAATTCTCAGTAGTGAGTGCATTAATTAGAGATTGCTCACAATATGTCATGCATGGTACAGGGATAACAAAAGCTTAGGAGGTACTTACAACAGGTAGAAGGTGACTCATCTGAATTGGGGGCTTTAGCGACATTTCATGTATCCTCTGGCCTACAAAAGGTGTAATAGTAATGTGATTAGTATGTTTTAGGTCACTAAGAAGGCAGGAGCAATTTAGTCTTTACAAAAATCTTTTAGTCATTCACAATTCAATATGGAGAACATGCTAATAACATATTTAAATTGAGCATAAACTAATTAATCAACATGCCAAGAACGGAGGTTATAGCCAAACGCCATACATTGTTTAACTGCAGCCAGCACAAGACGCTTGCAACCTGTCCACCCGATTTTCCGCTATTGTGTGACATCTTTCTGTCAGGAGAGGGGTAACACTAGAAGCTCCAAGTTCCTAAATAAGAAAAGAAACATACTTAGAAGTAGACAATGAAGAAGAAGAACACCCAAATTGTAAATAACATACAGTACATTTCTCTATAAGCCAATCAGCACGTCCGCCTTTGAGTGTCCCTGAGGATCAGAATAATAAAGTGATTACAGGTTGGAATAAAAAGTTCTCCTGGTTTACATAGTACATTTATTTCATAAGACTCACCAAATGCAGCATAGACATGCCATTGGATGCCTTGAGGAGCTATGATCCTAGCATCCTCTAATAACTCAACATCTGAGCCACCTTTGTCAACTTTATGTATGAATCCTTCAGCTAAACCGCCCGCCCCATCAAAGAGTTCAACCCTACAAAAGTAAGTTGGTGAGAGAAATTTCATGATGTAACTGATAAGCTCTAGAAACATAAAGCGTAGGTTGACAAGGACATCTTACCAAGACCACATGAACAGTTTTCTCTGCATGAACAGTAAGGTCTCCTATGAAATGTATCATTATATTTATCTGATATCTGTGATCTTACCAGTTAAAACATTTCTTGGATGGTCATTAACTCATTCCGTGGATGTTGAAAATGCCTTACAGATTAAAACTGAAAAGTTATAGGCTTCACATATCAAACTTGCTGGAGTACACAACATAATTTACCAAGGCTACCTGCTTAGAGCAACTCCAACCTACACCCTATTTGAAAAATTCTAGGGGCTTTGACAAAAAAATCAACTCAATGGAGCCTCTTAATGGGACCTTAAATTTTAAAAAACCCCAAATTTTAGTTTCAACCCTCTAGATCCGATTCCCCTATTCCCATGGGTCTCACTTTTTCTCCGGCCGCCCGTCCGGGGACCGGAGCCGACAACCGCCGCGACTTCCGAAGATAAGAGTGACCGACCGGTCAAACCACGTGCGCCCGGGCGATCTCGGCGATGTAATCGAAACGAGGACATGTCGAGGAGTCCCAGCGCGGCGCCCCGGCACAAGGAAGTCTATGACGCGACGGCAAATAAATGCCTCGACCTTGAGCGGCTGGCGCGTTGTCGACGTGAGGCGGCGGAGACACCCCAAGAGCTGAAAAGACTTTCTAATGGGTCAGCATAATTACGTATTAGTGCCGTGGATCAAGCCGCTATTTATTTATAAAAAAAGTGCCAAAGCTTTTTATTGATAGGGTAAATGACATAAGTGACTCGAGGGTCACTATCTTAGAGGTTACACAACGGTGGATAAACCTAAGCCATGTTGTGGCTAATTATTTATTTATCGTGATTACAGGTGTCACACCCACAAGCAACTTGAGCGTAGTCGAACCCTAGTGTCAACATCCCGTCCTAGCAACTCCAAAGCGTAACGCCTAATCATCCCGCATTGCCTTATCGTGGTCATTGAGCGAAGTCCCTATCAGCCTAACTCGAAAAATTAACAACGGGTGAGTACAAAAGTATTTGGTGGTTATTAGGGGTTTGGGCCCTAGCGAGAGACTCTAAAAATCGCTCTTGCTAGTTCCCCGATTAGCTTAGATAAGATTATCATCAACAACAAGCACAAACGGTTAGTCAACATTAGTGTGAAAATCTAATCATAGATAATCCGGCCTTTGCCCATTCCAAGGACGTGGCTATTCGAATAGATTTAAATAAAACTCTGCAAGAGGTTGTACAAATTTCCCCACACGATGGATCGGCTCCTTCCATGATCGGTGGTCGAAAAAGATCCAACGAGACCTCGCACTCCCTTCGGATGCCTCCTAGGTTTTGGTATATCTTCTACCAAAGGTTTCAAATGGGAAGGTCACTTTCAAAGATCCCATTAGCACACGGCATTTCTGATGATCACTTTCGGATCCGGTCAACTTAATAATTGTGATAATGATAATATCATTGCGCCAAAAAGTTTTACGTGGAGGATCACTCGGCATCCACGCCAACCGGACCATGGGGCCACTCTCCCCATGTCTGCTCCCGTTTTCAACCACCGCCACCTAGGCATACAATATACCTTGACCTAACGGGTGTGAGATCAAGTCGCCCCATCCCGAATGGTCATGCGTGATAATTCACTAGGTAGATGGTCTATGAACCGGTCCTTAGGGAGGCAAGTATCTCTCCCGCTAGAACCCTAGTCGTGTTAGCCCACCTCCATGTAGACTAACACCACCCACCTCTTTTTGTTGGTCGAACTCATTAATTATTATATCTTAACTTATAATTAAACATTATCATGAACACATTTCACCGATAACCTCTCGCACATAGTGTCATCATTATCTCAAGCACATAGCTCATTACGCACTTAGAATCGAGGTTATCATCGCATGTGTAAACATTCACTTAGATCAACATATCATATATATAAATATTGCATGGTTAAAGGTTAATTAATTTGGTCATGATTAAAGGGGGTGGTAAGGACTTGCCTTGGTTGTATACGTCGTCAGGCTCCGCGATGTAATCGGGGTTGCAATTCTCCCGATAAAGGTCTTCGTTGGCTACTTCCACGTTCAGATTAATCGAATAATTATTAGGGTGAACGAATAGCGATAAAAGACACCATGTGATAATGAGCTTCATGATAAACGGATAGAGAATGATTTTAGAAAAATCGAAGTGGTTTGACCTAAATTGGAGTTACCGGAAGTTATGATTTTTCCTCAAGTTTAATTCCGGATAATAAACCTCGTGAGATTTTTATGTCAATATTTTACTAAAGGAAAAAATATAATAAAAAATCATGACAATCATCTCCATGTAATCTAGTTTATTTACATATTTTTTCTCGATTTTTTCCGACACTTTCGGAAAGTATGCTTATAACTTCCTGTACAAAGCCGGGTACACGTAGCATTTTACTCCAGTTGTACACGCATCGCAACCCGTTAAAAATGGTGCCCGTCGACTAGGCCCGGCAATGTGTCGCCGTGACTTGGTACGCTGCCAGGGCAGCGGGTCCCGACGGGACCTTGGTCGCCGCTCTCCCGACGGCCGACGCCGGGCCCCACGGTGTGTAACACCGAAAGGAAGGAGATGGGCCTGGGCGGTTGTGGTTCGTGGGCTTATTTCCCCGGGCCGGCGCTTCGGTGGGATGGGAGAAGAGAGAAGGAGAGGGAAGGGAATGGCTAGCCGGCCGGGCCTGTTGCTCATTCTTCCTTTCTTCTATTTTTTCTCTTTCCCTTTCCTTTCTAATTTCTTTCCCTTTTATTTCTTTCCTCTTTCTATTATTTCCAAATATTTGTCAACTCCTTTTTAGGCTTTAGGAAATAAAATATTTTATGAATTCAAAAATTCAAGGAGATAGAATTTATTATTCTAGTCCTCAAAGTTTTCAATTAAGTCATAAAATATTACTAAGGCATCAAATTAAATCGAAGTTTATCGAAAAGTTCGAATTTTTAGCTTAATTTTAAAATGGCCAAAATTGGTGTTACAAGCTGCAGGAGCACGCTGAACGGAACGGGGAGGAGGTCCGTGAACGCCACCGTGTTCCGGGAACTAAACGCACGCGAGCCGAGGAAGCCGTCGGACGAGGTGGATGTCGCGGACGCGGGCGCCGCCGGCCCGCCGGAAATGGCCATGTACCTTCAACAAGAAATGCCAAGACTAGTTCGGGTCACCGCCGGAGCACATCTTGCACGCCGTCAAGGCCGGGCTCAAGACAAGGGCCTCGACGCCATGCTCGCTACGAGAGACGCCGCCGCCGCCCTTCTCCGCCGAACAAGCTCAATTTGCTTTTTTTTGACAAAAAGGTCCCACAGAATTAGGGTCCTAGATTAGTTCTCCCACTGGAGTTGCAAGTGATTTTGGGCCCTTATTTTCTTTTAGGTTGGCATGTAAAAGAAAATTTGAGGTCTAAATTTGAGGTCCTCCACTGGAGTTGCTCTTAAGCAGTGATAGCAACTAATTTGCAAGCCATGTACTTTCAAGACCATCTGTATACAGAGAAGACAGCAAATAATTTGCAACCTACTATGTACTTTGAAGACCAACAGTATACAGAGAAGACAACAACTAATTTGCAACCCATGTATTTTCAATACCAACTGTATACAGAGAATCAAATACATAACAGAATCTAAAGCTTAGAGAACCGCACTGCAAGAATCTAAAGCTTAGAGAATCGAATATATAACTAATTTGGAACCCATGTAGTCTAAAAAAGAAGAAAAGCAATGGTACAAACCTGTTGTTAATGCCAAGGCGCAAAACCCGTGTCATGTGCCAGAACTCGTCTCCTTGGATGCGAATGACCTCACCCTGCATGGTAATATCCATCTAAGTCACAGGCGATATGCATGAACAACCTGACGCACGGGCGCACGGCACCACAGCTCAGCAAAATGCCATTACAATGAAGCAAGATACGACGTTCCATGCAACACACATCAACATCCACTCCTCGACAATTCAGTGCACAAACAAGGTGGGGAGTATTTCTGCAGAAAACACAATGTCTACAAGGATACTAGAAACGAAGACCACAACGCGCTCAACAGGAACGAGCACAGGGCGCTCGACGAAATGCCTAGGTGATGGACGGCTGGCGCGGGGCTAACAAACACGCTTACCTTCGACGAAGGGAGAGACGGGGCGGGAACCTCGGTAGCCCACCGCGAGCGCGGCTCGCCGCGCCGCTGTGCGCGCGCGTGGGGGCTCCCAGGAGCAGGTGCCGGGTCCGCGGCGGGCTCCGCGCAGCAGCGCCGAGGAGGAAGAGGAGAAGGCGGCGGACGTAAGCATCCCCCGTCTCCAGGCCTACTATCGCACGGCGACAGCGGCCAAGCTAACGCCGGCGAAGCGCTCGTGGCCTTGTGGGGTCCCCGCAGCGGAGGGTGGAGGCGGCGGTGGTTACTGGTCTTTCTCCGTGGATATCCGGTCGGTGTAGCAGAAGGGGTTTTTGCTTTTTTGGGCCGTAAGCAACCAGGCCCGATCGGTCCAGTTGCTGAGGAGATGGGAGCTACTAGTACTCCGTACCTGTTAGCGGCCCTGCATGCGGAAATGATTTTGCAGCCCACCGCGAGTGAGTTCCGTTGTTCCGGTTGCTTTACGGCTTGCATTTTGAAGTTCTTCTCAATTTTTTTTTTTTTTTTAAGTTTGATGGAAGCGACCGGGTATGGTTCTAGCTACACTGTGAATTGTAGCAGTATCATATCCAACATGCCAATTGCCATGACATTAGTGAAAGTAAAACACAAGATTTTTTTTTTTTATAACGGCATAGCCCACCTGTGAGTGAAAACTATTCATGTAATCTCAAAAACGGATAAATGCCACGATTGTAAAAAAAAACTTAGCTAATTTCTTTTTATTTTTAATTGCATGTTTTGGTACCTAATGCTTCTGTTTTTTTTAAAAAACTTTTGTAGACATGAGACATCGATCACTGCATATTGTATATACAAAAAACCACTGCATAAATATAAAGAAATTGGAGTTTACTGGTTCGATATTGACACCATCGCAACATGTACCTATTACTAAATTCACCAACACGTACCATTACATGACATAAATACACTCAGCGCTGTGTCCTCCGCTCCAACGCCCTTGCCGAGAGCACCGCCGGCGTCCACGACAAATCGAGCGTCGGCCCCGCCGGCGCGTCGTCCTCAGACTTCGTCGCAGTCGCAGTTGCGTCTCCCTTCTGCTGCCCGGCAACGGCGCAGCCGCCGTACCTACACGACATCGCGCCGGCGTACTTGGCTCCCGCCGTCCACCCGGTCCAAATCCCACACCCCCGAAAGATCACCTCCTCGCCTTCCTTGCATTTCTTCCCGGTCGCCTTCTTCTTCCTCCTCCTTCTCCCTTGCTTCTGCCAGTCCACCACTTCATCACCGGCGGCGTCCTTTCCGCCGCCGGTAGCGCTCTTGCTGCACGCCACGTAGGCGGCCAGGAACGGATCATGCGGCGCCGCCCTCCTCAGTACCCTGCCATGTGGGCCGCCGACAGCATGCGCGGCGGGCCCCACGCGCACCGACGGGTGGGCCCCTGCACGGGGCAGCGGCAGGGGCGCCTTGCCGATGCCGATGTCGTGCACGGGGGCAGCAGGGGACGCGGCCGGGTCGTGCACGAGCGCGTAGAGCGAGCCCGGGCCGTAGACGCAGCGCAGCTGATCGCCTGGTGCTTTGTTGGGCTGGCTCGGCCCGGCCTCGCAGCAAAAGATGGGGTTGGACACGATCTGGGGGCTCTCGGCGAGGCCCGCCGGTGAGCGCGGCACCTCGGCACGCCTGGTCCGGCGGCTACTACCCGCCGCCGCCGCCGGCGGCTGCTGCTGCTGCTTGGCTCTACGGCTCATCTCTGCCTTGCTGACTCGCTAGCTCACCCCGACAAACGTGCTTTTATATAGGGCTGCCGCTGCTGCTTCTGACGAGCTCGTGATCGATCGACGGTGACGATGGTGATCGCGAGACATTCTACGTACCTTGGCATGTGAACAAGGTGGCGTGCGGGGATCGTTGGTGTTCCTTTGGGGCCTGGCCTCGCGCGCGCAGCACGGTTTCGCCTTTCGCGGCGCGGGCGCTCGTACCCACTGTTCCGCCTGTGGCCTTGCGTTTGCGTACGTGCACGCCCGCCCCTTGCCTGCCCGGGAAAAACTGACGTACGCTGGTCGTGCCACGGCACGCCGCGAGCAAGCGCACGGGCCTTCGGTAACGCCGTGCTCAGCAGTCAGCTGTCGTTGTTGGAATGAGTTAAAAAGAGTGCTGGGACGCCGGTTGGATGGACGCCAACGCGACTGCGCGCTCACGGTCACAGGAGACCGTACCTCCCGGACAAACCGAGCGTGCTCGCGTCAGGCCCGTCCCGGTGGGAGTGCAGCCTGTGCGACCGCACAGGGCCCCCAATTTTCGAAGGCCCCCTAATCTCTCGTGTACATACAGTCCAATATACATTTCGAAGGGAGTCTGCCTAATTATTTTCACGACAATGGCGTCTATCTTTCACTCAGGTACCTCTTCCATTGTCCTAATTCTGCTGTGGATCGTACACTCAAGTTCTAGTTTGGCTGCACTCATATCCACATCAATCCATAATGTGTTGGAGAGAATTAGAGTGAAAGTTTAATTAATTAATTTCTACCTCAGTCCACTCCAACACATAAAATAAAGTGAATACGAGTATATCCAAACAACCTATTAGGTGTAACTAGCTCAAGCCTGTAACAAACAGTTCTACTCGCTCCGGCGAAAAACTCATGTAGTTTCAACCGGGGATGCTAGGATAGTTTACAAAAAAGTAGGAAGACTGCTGAGAAGAGGACACCAGGCAACAGTTAGTTCAAGTATTTCAAACATCACACATTCACACTGGATATATACATACTGGATACGGTAATCGAGCTGTTGCTAAGTTGCTACTTGCTAGTATAGGTTAAGACTTAAAACCATGCTTCCATATACCACTGCCGACATTACAGAGATGGTCAAGGACCAGTAGAGCTGCTCAAACACACAAGATACGGTACAGCAGGGTCCAAAACAGGCTGCTGAAACAGCAAGGGGCAAATGAGAGCCACTACCCTCCGACCCTTCTGAACACGGACTGGAAATGGAGGGAGCCAGTGTGCCTGCATTTCCTCAGCATGCCCTCTCAGTCCCTAAGTTCCCCCTCTATGAGAGCAAGGAGACCAGCGAAACAAACTCAGAGGTCATTCTACCTTTGGATCTTGTGTTGATGACAAAATGTTCTGGGTACTTTCTGAGCAGTGCCAGAAGGCCAAACCAAGGCCTGCCCTTCGTCTCCGTTGGTGACCAGTCATCTTGTGTTAAGTACGTGCGGACCCTGCTGGGGTGCCACACGTTGCCAAACTGATCAAGAAGCTGCAAGTAATCAAACACAGTTAAAATTGGATGTGGCAACAAATACAACAGCTAGACCAAACAAGGAATTTAGGAAAATGCATATCACATGCTTTATTTGAAAGAAAAACCTAAAGGGATTAAGTATATAAAGTGATAGAGAAAAGTTCCATCAATGGCAACCGGAACATCAATGATGGCCTACATGGGTGGCACAAGGGAGCAAATTAAAAGCAACTATATAAATTCTTGAAACAGACACTGAAGGGTACTTAAATAACATAGTAACCATAAATCAGAACTAAGAAACCACCATCTCATGTATAAGAGGACCAAAGCTTCAGTTTCTCGGTGCTGCCGTGCTGGTACAAACCACTGAAAGCCATAGGTTCTAAATAATAGATAACCTTACTCTGCCTGAATTTAGCCCTGAATTTTTGGTGGACTTGTACCACATATCACTCCCATGTGTGAGAACGGCTAGATAAGATGCTGATAAACTAATAGCACATCACATCACTTTAAGGAGACTAGGGTATATTTAGAAATTGGTTAGAATATTAGTCCCTATGCGGATCAATGTATTGGGCGTTATTTTGTTTCAAAAAAAAGGAGTTAAATTTCATAAAATTTGACCAATGATTAGTAACATTATATGCATGTTCACTGTACAAAGGTTGCATCATCAAACTCATATTCAAAATAATTTAAAAACAATGTTGATTTTGTAGCACTGATAACATGATCTAAGCAAAAACAATAGTTAAACTCTACTTTTGATAACTTTCTTATTCTAAAATATGAATTACACTAAAGAACAGAAGGAGTACGCTCAGATGGGGAAATAAACATTGGGGGTGGAATAGAACAATCTCTTTGCTTGCTCACAACTGGATACATTACAATACCTTGACAGAGATAAGTTGTCTTGAACCAAAATAAATAATATGAAACCTAAGAAAATCAATCACTAGTGCACCAAAAATCTAAATCTAAAAGAAAATAACCGAACTATAAATCTGCATTCATAAATTACAGCTTATATTGTGTAAAGGATCTTGCCACCACAACAGCTCGGTGCTATGTTGCTTTTTCAGTAATTTCTGTGCAATTGCTGCGGATGTTTGGCCCACGCCAACATACTGTGTAAGTAAATTGTGTTTCTTAATAATGCCCATGTTACTTGTATGGGTAGGTGCTAGCAGACAAAGTAACGAGTAAATATACTAGCAGTTTTGTAGCCTACAGGCACACATAAAATGATTCTAGTGTACTTCATAGTTTTCCTCAGGTCAGCTGTATACACCTTGAGGAAAGCTTTGGCATGACAATGACTGCTAACACAAGATATAAAAAAAAGGCAACATAACCTAGGCTAAAGTGCAAATAAAGTGTGCGTTAGAATTGTGCTGCTGATGATCTGGATTATCTATATCAGATGGAAGCATAGGCTCCTACATGGTGATCTTACAGGGTAGGAATGCACATTCTGGCTAACATTTCCAGTTGGCTAGTGCCCACAAGTTTCAGTCATTAATGTATAGTCAATCCAAATTCCATTTCCTTAATGATGTAGCCCTATGGTTCATCCATCAGTTTATAAACACATGATAACACTAGTACATTTGCCTTGATAATTCGGTTGGTTAAGTAGCAGGAGACGATTGAGATTAATCAGGAAGGAGATAAAAAAATTTGACTTCAGCAATCAAAGTGCAAAACGGCACTATATTTTGATTGATTTGCATAACAAACCTCTGTATGGAGTTTTGCCATGGGCATCCATTCTCCAGGGCCACAAAGGTCAGATAACACTGTGGCAACAGATGACACAACATCCTTCTCTTCTGCTTGAAGGGCTTGTTGGTTGTCAATATCCCTGTCACCCCTTGATCTTATTTCTGATCTACTGTCTGCAAAACAAAAAAAAAGACCATTGAGGTACCATTAAAAGAGCTATTTCAGCACTGTGGATTAAAAAAAAAAATCCTCCAAATGGAAATAGCTCAAAAAAAAAAAACTTAAGAATACAGTACAATAGTACAAGTGTTTCCAATTGAAGATCTATAATTAGCAACAGCAACAAGGGGCAGCAGGATTGACAAAATTTCATTGTATAATTTGCTTTTTAATCCCCAAAACAATAAAAATATTATTAGTAATTTACTGTGTATCCCACTATACTATTATTATTATCCAGCCAAGGTAGCGCATTCAGATTGCTAGAATTTCATGTTAGGAAGTCACATATAAAAGTGATACAGCTACATTTGAACATAAAAGAGACTTCCATTTGGGGGAATACATATATAAAATATTGTAAGGTACTCCTGTAACAAAAAAAAATAGCACAAGATTTGCATCAGCATTCACAAAGTGCTATATTTCTGTAAAGAAAGTATTCATAATCATCCTTAATTGTAAAGAGTTACCAAAGTTCCTTTAACCATCAAGTTTTGTTAGGCTGTGTATATTCTATCCAATCCACTAATATCCAGTGTTGGCATATCCTTATTACTATGTGTTCTGAATCAATGCACAACTAGATTGAATGACTATCAACGAATAATCACCATGTAGTATATGCTCCTTTTCACTATAATACAACAGGAGGATAAGGAAACATAAATCATAACCAACAGAAATGCACATATATAGTATAGATGGTACCTTCACCTAGTGTTCCTATTGGTTCCACATTGATTCTATGTCCACCATAGATATCCAAGTCTACAGAGGACTTCTTGTTTCTCTTTATCAGCTTTCCCCTCATCCCAGCGTCACTGCTACCATTCCCAATCTCATCAACCTCTCGACCATAATCGCCTTCGAAGGTGCGATCATGAAACTCTGACAAACGAGGGCGGCCTGCCCGTGCATGTGCATAGGGTGGTGGAGGAAGCTGCGGTGGAATAATAGGAGCATGCCGAGCAGCAGCAGCTGAGGCGAAGATGGACCGCGTTGGCAGTAGAAAGTAGAACTTCTTGTCCCCAATCTGCAGCAGGTCCTGCGAATCAAGCTTGACAGGGGGGTTCCCTGGGAGGTGCAGGACACCCTCAACGAGGCACCCGTTCTTGCCGATGACGTCGAGCGCGAACCTGCGGCGCTGGAAGTCGTAGAATATCCGGGCGTGGTGGCGGGAGATGTTCATACCCCCACCGAGGCTCGAGAGATCCACATCCACTGTCGATTTCTTGCTGTTGCGTCCCAGCATGATGGAGTATGTCTGCATGTAGTACTCGAAATCCTCTCCCTGGAGCTTCGCAAATCCTGCATCCACTTCACCATCTGCACCGGAAGAGGGGCGGATCTAGTGAAGGGACATGGGTGTAGCACATATACACCCAATAATTTTTGCAAAAAGTCAGTGGGCATCAAATAGCCAAATAGTAGATTACAGTTTGAGAACTCAAAATTTTCTATTGAAAAACAATCGAAAAGTCGATTTCGCACAGCAGGCGCCAGACAGGAAAGCGAAATGGGGGTGGGAATACCTGGTGGGCGCTCATCGCCGGCGAAGAGGTAGGCAAAGGCCTCACCACCTGGGGTAGGGCGGCGGCGGCGGCGGTGGTCCACCCAGTCGTCGCAGACAGAGAGCGCGGAGGGCCGCAGGGACGGCGGCCGACCGGCGGACGGCAGCGCCTGTGCGGGAGCGGGATCCGGCGTGGAAGGGGGAAGGGGACGCGGATCGTTGCTCAAGGAAGTCACGACGTTACTTTCGCATGTACCTGCATCCACCGTTCAAGAGAGATCCAATGGCTCACAATGCTTGCAAGCAATCCAGGGATCAATGCTTTTTGACAAGGGAAATGAAATGAGACGGGCAGCCGGCTGCCCTCCTGCTCTGCCGTCCCGCGCGCGCCGCAACACCCTCTATTTGCCGTTTCTTTTTTCAGTTCACCTCACTGTGATGATGATTTAGGGGCTAATTTTGTCATAGCTGTTCTTGTGTTTTACAGAGTAGAGTGGTAAATAATTATAAGTGATTAGTGATGCAACATGTGATGTACTTCTCTTTCCCAATAATAAAGAACGTTTTATTTAGATAACAAACAACCAAGTGCAAAAATTTATTGTTTGAATCGAAACTTGGTTGGGCTAGATGCATAGGACATTGAATGAATTTGAACATAGAAATATATGAGGTGCTAGAATGTCATTTATTGTTTGAATCGTAATATTAGTTGTGGCTAGATGGGAGTAACTACTAAAGACTTCCTTTCAATATGCAAAAGGTAAACTACAGTTAGATTTAAGAGATGATAATCAATGTGTGTGCACTATCCATTAGGTTTTGCTAGGCTTGTTGTAATGGATCTTGTGCGTCCTAGCATCGACGTGGTAGTATTCCTTGTTAGTGCCCCACAATAGCAATGGCATGTTGCTCCTCGACGGGTAGCCATTGTAGACATAGGCGAACAAGACAGGGATGATAGTGGACAAAATACATGAACCCTGAGCGACGATGAAGCGATAGGCGTCTCTATATTATGCACAAAAGACCTTGGAATTTTCTTTCAAAGAAAATAGAACAAGTATGATTGGATATGCAAATGCTAGCTATTTATCAGATCCTCATAATGTCACATCTTAAACATGTTTTGTATTTCTACACAGTGCCATTTTATGGAAGTCTTGAAAATACTCCGGTGACTAAATCCACTAATCCATTGCATTATATGAGGCGTCTCGCGATGTGTATGGCCACATAATGATTAACCATATACCACAAATCATGTGGTATTGGTTCTATCGAAGCACCAACCATTATTTATAAAGATAATGTCGCTTGTATTGTACAACATATGGAAAAAGGATATATTAAGAACAATATCACAAAACATATTGCCCCCAAGTTATTTTATCATCATGAAATACATCAAAATGGGAAAAATAATTCGTTGCTAAGTCTATTGATAATTATGCTGATTTTTATTTTACTAAATCTTTAACAACCCACATTCCTAAAGTATATCCCATGGAATTGATATGCATCATTTCGAGATTTGCAAGGTTCAAAGGAAGTCTCTTCCTGAGTTAATCCTATTCACACATCGTATTGCATTTTCCTAATCTTACATGAGCTTTTAATCAATTTTCTCATGGAAAGATTTAACAATGCAACATCAATACAACAATCAATGTATATTTTCTATTTTTTCAGGATATTCTTATCAATGATATTCTTCAATTCAATTTTCGGACTCCAAGAAAACTAATGGACGTCTTTTTACAAGGATATTCACGTAAAGTTTCAAGGATCAAATTAATTATGGGGGAGTTTTAGAAATAGTCATTAGTGATCAATTAGTAGTTAATGACATTATTAGATATGTATTAATTGTGGTTAACACCAACCGTTCAGATGAATTGTCCGAAGGGCTAGTTTAGAGCATCAGGAGGACTTAATAATTTTCTTCTACAAACATGGTGTTTTTCAACTCCCTAACAGACATGTAACACACCCCTTCCGAGAGTATAAATATGAAATCTACAATTCACTAATCAATCCAATCATTATTTCCATTACACAAATCACTTTCGTTTTGCTCTCGATACCTCCAAGCAAACAAAACCACATGCAGCAATGACCCAGCAAAGTTTCAGCGAACAGCCCATGAACAATCAAACAGTGGAAAAACTGCAAGTAACCACGGAACAGGAAAACGAGCATGCCATCACATCGATTGACCGATGGATCAAGATCAATCGGCATCTCCACCGCCTCCACTCCGATCTCGGAGGACGAACATGAACATCGAACCCCACTGGTGCTACACGCATTTCCCGGTGCCGATGCCGATGACCAAAAAGCGGCCGGCAGCCGGCAGCACCACCAGCGCCTGCGCCTGAGGCCTCCTCATCACGCTAGTGTAGTGGACATCACTCGCTCTACAGTGAGTCTACAGCAGCCAGCCAGCCAGCCAGCCAGCAGGGTCCCCTGTACTGTACACCCAAATCATCAAAAGGGCGACGGCACGCAACGATGCTTACCGGCTGGTCGCCCGTCATGGACTCATGGATGCCGGATGGAGGCGGCGGCATCAGCCATTCACAGCCATCAGGGCAGCTGGGCAGGCATGGATGGATGCAATGAACAATGGCTCCTCGCTGCAGTGCATTGCAGGCTGGGCGAGCGAGCGAATAGGGATCGGCTCTTTTGCAGGCCGGCCGGCCGGTGGCAGTGGCAGCTGCGGCCAAAGGGGTGGGAAAAAGGCTGGTGCCTGCCGCCAGCCGCCTCCTCCTGGGAACGTATCATTGTATTGCTGTTGCCGTCGTGATGAGCGCTGGAATACTGCGCCTGGGAGTAGTAGAAAAACGATCAATGATTCCTGGAACAGGGTACGTACAACGCCATTGTGGTAGCACGTACCTTTTCCTTTCATGTGTACAGAGAAGTTTCTTGTTGCAACAGTATCAGACGTAGTACATTTGTTTCGAGCTACTGTAGCTCCTAAAACTTACTGTGTTCAGTACAAGTCTCTCTTCTTAAAGCTACTACAGCGTGAAGTATTTTCAGCTTTCTAGGTTCTCCTCCTCAATCTCATTGTGAATGCAATGCAATGTTTCTGAAGATGCCTTCTACAGACCCAGAGCACACATTCTGGCCCAGCTTTACCAAAACTCCACAAGCTAGAACCAGGGCCAACGCGATGGTGAATAGTTTCGGATGCTCAATTATTGGCAGACAGGAAACAGAATTTTGAATCCAAATGGACCTGTTGGAGTACTCCTATAACCGAACCAAACAACAATGAGCACACAAACAGTATTGTAGTGTAAGAGTATGAAGTATGAACAACAGGCAATACTCAGCATTAATCCTTGACAGACGACTATGATCGGATACTCGCTTATATCAGACGATTACGCATCAACACGGCGCACCAAAATCCATCCACACCACACATCACAGCGCTTTTCACGATCCAAGGAAGGAAGGTGAAAGTTACAAAGCCAAGTTAAAAAGGAAACAAAAGAAAGAAGAACTGAAGTGACAGATCGAAAAACAGGAGATCAGTCTCAAATGACAAACTACGAGGTAAGGTAGTATGCTCCCTCACGCTTTGAGGATTACCATAGCCATATGTTGTCCCTCTTCTATGGCTGCCGTCTTGTTGCAGTTTTTTCATGGTCACAACTCAGAAGCTCACACAAGGCGGATGCTCGGATGGCTTACTACAATTGAGCCAAGATCATCCCGTAGGTTGCCGATACCATCGTAAGCGCCATGGCTATCAATCCTAGGGCTGCTCCCTGTGCTGCTGGAGACTGATCCAAAGGCGGTCTTCTGCAGAACTCCCACAGGGGATGACTCCATCCCGTGGCTTGAATCCCAGTAGTCGGTTAGAAGGTTCAGAGGCGCCGACAGGCAATTTTTTGCTTCCATATTGCCGTTCTTGGTCAAAACCTCACCCAATGGACCGCCCATTGAAGAATCACGGAACATCATCGCCCAGGTTGCTTCTAACTGGCTGACCTCATCTCTGTTCGCTGCAATGCTGAGACCAGCTGGACTATAGTCACGGCTCAGCTTAAGAGGTGATAGCATCAGCTTCTCATGGATGGGAGATGTGGAGGCCGATGATAGCTCGGAGGATGCCATTGGAGCAGATATTGAGAGCTGTGATCTCTGAGCTTGCATGTCTTCTGCCTCGGGCCATGAAAGACCTCCCCTGGGCAGGAGTCCTGGGCCAGTCCACAAAGTGTTGCAGGGAGGCTGAACTCTGGTGTTCATTCAGACTCTGTGAGCTGAGCAGATTGACATTCTCCAAGGAACTATGTGGAGAGCTCATCAGTGAATCTGATGAAACAAGGCCAAACTCTGGCCTTGAGCTGGTCACCTCAAAAGGATTATTTTGTTTTGAGAATGGAAACACGCTGCCTGTGTTTCCTGTAGTCATGGAAGTCAGCATCGAGAGATTGTCAGAGTCCTGCATGTTTTCGCTCTCATTCTGCTTGTTCAGCAGTTCCCTGCATGAATCAATCAGCAAGGGGATTAGCTAGCATGCATAACAAAGAATGACTGGACTTTGAGGGCTTATGAACATGTTTTTGCAAATTCATGGAAACACATATGGACTGAAGACTTTGAAACCGACTAGATAGTAGATACTACAAACACTAAGTATCATAATATCATATCACAGAAGTTAGAAGAATGTAGTAGGAGAAAGCAAATAAACATTGAATTTAGTACCAGTTTGACAAAAGCATAAAGTTTGGCTAGCATCCTAGCAAGAGCAAGACTAGACATATTCCATACGCCGGGTTAGAGCATTTGGAGCTCAAGTACAACAGAAGATAATACCTGCTATATTGCATAGAACAAGGATCAGTCGCACCCGTGGCGTAGCTCTTCGCCGGCTGCTGGTGCTGGTTGACTGTGAGGCCAGCAGCAGTAGCTCCGGCTCCGGCCAGAGCAGCAGGCTGGGTAGCAGCAGCCGCCACCACCGCGGACATGGCTTTCGCGGCATGGCCAGGCTGGCCTTCCACATGCTTTCTTGAACGATGGCGTCCCCGGTTCATGTGTCGCTCGCAGTACTTCTGGTCGGCGACCGCGTCCCTGGAGCAGCGCCATTTCTTGCCGTCCGTCCGGCGGCACCGCCCGGGCTCCAGATCCGCATTGCCGGAGTAGCCCAGCTGGAAAGAGCCCCACCCCACTGTGCCACAACACGCAACAACAATCAAGATCCGGAAAAGAGAGAAAGAATCGACACGGCTTTTATCATATCGAGAGGACGATGTGCATGATGGAACTGAAGCTAGCCCAAAAAGCACCACTCGGTCGCTTTGCTTTTTCGTTTCGTTCTCCTCTCTCTTTCATAGCTTACATGTGCTCGTGCCGAAGTAGGAAGGCGGGTAGGGAGACGATGCGAGGCTCCTCCTGATGGGGATGAGGAGGCTGTGAGGTACGGGGCTGTTGGCAGCCAGGTACTTGTAGATCAGGGCCTGGTGCTCCAGCTCGATCCACTGGGACGGCGTGAAGGGGCCCCTCACCCTGGCCATTGCCCCCTGCATGCTGGTGTTCAAGCTCACCGAGCTCAATCCTGCGGGGAGGAAGCAGGCAGGCAGGCATAGTTAGGAGATGAGCAAACAAACAGAGCAGTGGAAGCCAACAAGACACAGCCAAAACACATGTACTGCTTCATAGAGATGACCAACGAGATGCATGCGTTTCCTAAACACAATCCTAGGGCAGGATAAAAGGCAAGCAGAAGACACAAAAACCTGGAACAGAGTGCTAACTGCAAGGATCAGAAACCTGATAAGCAGCACAGATTCATAGGTGATGTCCACAAAAAGCCGCCCCACCCAAGATCACACCACCGTTGGGTTGGGTTGGGACCCTACAGTAAACTTGAATCGCGAGGCTCCATTGTGTTCCTGAGACTTTCTTGCATGCATTCATGCCCTTTTAGCTGTTTTTTATTCATCATTTTATAAGTTTCAAGAAGTGGAGGTATAGGTCGAGGGAGATCACGCCAATATTCTTTTCCATTTCCCCCTAATAAATAAGAACTACTGGTATTATCAGCAGACGGCATGACAAAAAGGAATCACACGATCGCGCCGTTGAGGACAAGAAAAGCGTTGGTGGATGTCAGCAAAAAGAAGTGCAAACTTATGTCGATACATACATATATATATCACGAATGATTCAATAAAGCTCTTTAAAATAGTATTTTAAAATCATTTCTTTTCCCGGAGGTGAAAGAACTTTTACAGTCGTCACTGATCTAATCTAATCAAAGGTTAGCCAAAGAATGAAAAGAGACGGGAAAACCCCACAAAGATCATTCGCAGCTTAAAAGAGTCAACTGATCATAAAAACCCCATGAATCTAGACTGCAAGTATACTAAATAACTGAAGAACAAATCAGCTCCAGTCCTGGTATGAACAACGGAGTATTAAGCTAGAGGATATAGACATAAATATAAACAAGTAAAGATAAATCTGTAGCTACCAGTCCAAGTGCAAAGAGAGAAAGCGAGGTTGATTCGAATCGAAAAGCAATAATACTCGAAAAGAAGTGGATGGCAAGCTTTTGAATCACCAAATCCAATCAACAAGCAACGGAAAAGGAAGCTTTGCAGCAGCAACCACCGGGTACGTCGCCGTGCTCACTCACCTCACCTGAGCAAGAGGCCGGTGTTCCGTAGTAGAGCGGCATCGCCCCACCATCTGCGGCCGCAACAGCCGCCGCAACCGCAACGGCGGCGGTGGAGGCAGCGCACGAGGACGCGGCGGCGGACGAGAAGCTGAGCATCTGCTCCCCACCATGGGCCGGGGCTACACGAGCCCAGCAGGAACGGCGCGGCCGCCGCCTTGGCTGCCTCCACCACGTCCCCAGAGACGACGGACGACGCTGCTGTGTTCGTCGTCCTGGCCTGCTTGGCCCTACCGCCGCCGCCGCCCCAGCCGTGGTCCTCTCCCCCCGCCGCATTGCCCCGTCCGTGCTTGAGCAGCCTGCCGCCGCTAGATCCGCCGCCGAGCAGGCCGAGCTCCGAGGCGCCGACGCCCGCGTCCATCACCACCCCACCCATCAGGTCCATGCCACCCCGCCGACGCCCGCTCGCCGCCGTGCTCGCTCCTCCGCGCTAGTGCTGCTCGCGGCGTCCATGGGCCGAAGCGATGGAGTAGTGGGACGGAGGCGGCGGCATTGCTCCTCCCTCGCCCTCGAGCTGTGCTGGTAGTGGTAGCTAGCTAGCTAGCTGGTGCTGAGTGTGTGTGTGCGCCCGCGCGGTGCTCGCTCGGTTGGTTCTTGGAGACTTGGACTCGCCCGCCTTGGGTTTTACGGGGGAGCCGAGGAGGGGTGGTTGCGGCCGGCGGCCTGCGCTCGGGAAACCAGGCTGGTTTTTCTTTTGGAGGCAGACACGGGGGAAAGAGAGGGGGGCGCAGTAAGCAGTAAAGACAGCTATAGGGAGTGGGGGAGGATAGATAGGTAGTAGCGGTGAAAAAATTTGGGGCCTTTGGGTTTTCACCCTACCAGCAGAGTTGATGCTGGGCAGAGGAGAGACGGTAAAAAATGGTGGATGGATGGATCGGTGGTGGTGGCTGTGCCTATTCTTGGTTGTTGCCGCTGCGGTGAGAGAAATAGGCTTTGATGCCGATAGGATATTTACCGTTTTGGCAAGGGAGGCATCTTTGCAGGGTAAAGTCGCGAGAGATGTTACCACACGAGAAATGTTGTTACCACAGGGCATGTATAGTAGAGATGATGATGAGATACCCGAAAGATGGGATAAGGATGGTGTACCATGTTAGATGGGGACGTTTATTGCCTGTTTCCATCTTTGGGACAGGTGTGATGTGTCACACACCATCAAGTAAATCCAGTGTGTGTGTTTGGTGACATCCTTCCTTCTCCTCATATTACCAGCACAATGTTTTGGTTGAATGAATGATGATCCCAAACCATGTTGCCCATACAGGAACCATGGTAACTATAGAAGGGCTGGGGAACACTCGGGGTATGCACTGCTCACACAGTGTGGGGATTTCTCGGTAGAGTCAGTGAGTGACGTTGCCGGCCTACAGCCACAGGGACACAACTAGATGAGCAGTTAGGCGGTGACACGATCTAGCAGCCATAGCGATCGAATTATTGGCGGGCGTTAGATTAGATTCGGGCTCCGGATAGGTGTTAGGTGAAGTCCGGACCCAGCAACCCGCTTGCATTGCATCGCATTGCTAGTTGTTGGAGATTATATATTAAAATATATAAATATTTACGCTTAGTCACCAGAGAATGCTATATAGCCATATTTTCCAGATGAAAAAGTTTGACTACAAGACGCATCCCATGCTGAGTCGTCGCTGAGTCGTAGGCCACTACGCATGCAATTATAATCGCAAGCAAGCAACCCTTTTAAATTTGTGTGTGTGTGTACTGTATCGTGCAACACGCGGCACGGGGGGTGGAGTTTCATGCATGCGCGCCACGTCAGCTCGAGATCTCATGGATGGATGGATAAATTCGATCGTGTACAGTAGCTGGAGTACGTACGTATGTGTGTGAGTTCAAGTGTCGAGAACAATCTGGGTGGAGCTTGAGAATGTGAGCTCGTGCGACCGAATACTAGGTCGTAGTAGTACGTGACAAGACGATCGATCAGATCGTGCAAAAACGCTACGGTGGCGGGGAGTAGGCTGGTACTAGGTGGTTCACATTTGCCGGCCGGCCGGCTGCCTCGGCCTAGTCCGTGGCCGTAGCGGTAGGAGCCCAGGACGGGCGGGCATGTGCGTCGCACGTGGCAACGGCGCATCGAGCGTACCCCCAACCGATCTACTAGTACTAGGTGTGTGAATGTGATCCATGCATGATGCACTTCAATCTCGTCGAGGCACCTCAGCCTCCAACCGGATTCCGGTCCCAAGCCGGCCGGAGGAGCGTTCCAGATGGAGCGAGACAGGGCTGCCGGGCGGCGGCGTCGCCGTCGTCCCTCCCGTCGGCCGCGACGGCCGGCCGCTTGCTTCCATTTTCTCAACGCCTCCGGTGGATGTGGTACTCTACATGCTGCTACTATGTGGGTTAATCCTTGGACCGTGCGGTGGTGGTGGTGGCCTGGTGTACGTGGTGACCTGTAAGTTTTTACCTGGGACTGGGAGTAAATGGCATTGCATCGAGTAACTTGCCTATTACGCGAGGGAATGTCTCTCTCTGCCTGACTGGCCGGTAATAAGTGATGCTCTTTACTTTAGGGCGTCAACTCCAGATCACCCAACGGTGCTTATCCATCAAGCAGTCATTTACCAACTTACTTTTCCCTAACTCACAGACTTCGATCGGCAGTTTTCACTCCAGCAGGCAGCAGTGAGTCCTTCGGATTACGGATTACTCCCTCCGTCCCTTTTAGATATCATGGGGTCAAAACTTTTCAACTTTTGCCAGCCGTTTGTATAAAATACGGAACATTTATATCTTCATAAATTTATTAAAAAAACTAGACTTAAAGATCTTTTCAATGATACTAATTACTTAGATAAATATTTATATATTTTAATATATAATTACCTAGTAGTTTGAAAACGTTGACTTTCGGGAATTGATCTATTTGGGACGGAGGAAAGATTAATCATGCATCAACTGTTCCAGCCAGCCGCTGGACAGTCAATTCATTAACAGCCCATGAGGGGATTTCCTCATCAGTAATAATCACCACAACGCAGCTTAGCTTCCTGTTACTGCGCGGTAAAAAAGACGAGACCACGGCCTAAAAATCTTGGCACATGACATAATCATAGCGCTTGGCCTAAACAACACTGCGGACGGGCACTATAATCCAAAATAAATACTCGTGCACACACATCTGCCAGCTGTCGTTCCAACTCTCTCTCTCTCTTCCCCACCATCTCATCTCATCTCACGCGACGGTAAAAAGAAAAGAAGAAGAAAAAAAGAAAACGGAATCACAATCCGCACGCTTTGTTTACGCCTCCTCGACGTACTTGCGGCATTAGAAAAAGGCGTCTAGATGGTCCAAGGCTCTCGTGACCTCCCGGGCACGGCCGGCTCACGTGACCTCCCGCGAAGCACCACGAGCGCCGGGGGATTTTTTTGTTTTGTTTTGTTAATGGCCGATTAGCTAGGCTCGCTCGGAGCCTAAACGGGCTTGCTTTGTCTTGGAGCTCTTTTTGTCTTGGGGGCTGGTCGTGATCTCGGTCAAAGAGGCGCTCAGATTCTAGCGAGTGGGCCCTCCTCCTCCCCTATACTTATTATATTGATCTGATGCGTGGGGCTGTGTACTATTTTAGATATAACTTTAAGGTTACGCATAAATAAACCAACAGGGTGTTTTTATATAGGATAGGAGGAGGATAAATTATGGTCCACTCCTTTCTACGGGACGTGTGGTTCTTGATTCTTTGGCTTCTTTGATTTATGGATTGATTGACACGGGAGGGAGGGAGAGTTGGCAAAGAAACTTGGGGCATTTTCTGTTTTCCACGCACGGACACATATTTGATCTTTCGTATAGGCAAACAAAATGTGTACTAGCATGGAAACGTTTTTTTTTCTCTGAGACAAAGATGGTTGGAGACCTAGACACTCACGCTGATGTCCATCGAGCGATGGCGATAAGCGTACACACATGCATGTGTTTGTTCGGTGTGTGTGTGGTCCTCTCCGTGAAGTGCATGTCCAACCACTCGAGAAAAGTGTAATTACTCTTTTGTAACCGACGCGTCAATACTAAGGCACTGTTAAAAATAATCTAAATCAACCCCCATATGTTATTAAAAAAATAACCAAAATCTTAAGTTTTTATGTCTAAATTAATACATGCACAGGCTTTTTGTTAAAAAATATTAACCTAAAGTAATCCTTAAATCTTTTATATACTAATAAAGAAAAACTAACTCAATTAAGACATGTTTTCTATCACTATTCAGGCTACATATTACATATGCTATAGGTCAAACTAAGATTTCATCTGAACACATGGCTGCCACGTTAAAGAAAACTATGAATTAGAATAAAAAATATAAAGAATTATTGGTAAATAGAGTCAATTACTCCCCCGTCCTAAAAAGAGGGTCGTTTTAGAATTTTATACATCTTGTTTGATCATCGCTTTATTCAATTTTTTATAATTTGTTTTTAAATAATACAAACGGCCAAACACGATTTTAAAAAACGATTTTTAGATGGATAGAGAGCTAAGAACAAAGATAAACAATTAATTTAGTATAAAGATTAGAAATGATTAGAAATTTTGAAGAGGTCAAATGTTTCAAATTTATCAAAATCACTAATATAAAACGGATCGGATACGTATACAAAACGGAGGTTATTTGTTGTGAACTTGTGTTTTTATTGTTCATTTTTGTTTAATTATTAAGACGAGTTCCCAACTTGGCTAGCTGTATATCCACCAGACTTCTACTCATCCTTCTGATCTGGTTGACATTTTGCCCTTTTGAGACCAACAAGTGCATACACATCAGGACTTCAGGTATATATACAATACAACTTGCTTCTTCTTTGATTCGTAGGATTAATAGGTCTGTCTGTGTGAAACCTTTCGGACCGCTGCCAGCTCACTCACCCCTGCGGAGATCTCGATTGCTTGATACAGCACGTTTCGATCAGAAAGGAAAACAACTTAGCCACGGGAGGTCGTCGCGCGATCGATACTCGAGGTGCCATTCTCACGCGCGGCATGAGCAATGTCGTGCCTGCACAAGCTACCGGCATGCGTCTCCGTGTCCATGGACCCCTACATCACCCTTTACTCCCCCCTCTCTGCGTGGAGACGATACACAGATCTCACTCATGCATATTCTTGGGGCCGGCCGGCCGGCCATCCGCCCAATTATGCACTCATCGGAAACCTTTTTTTTGTTGTTCCGCGCGGTCCCTCTTAAACCTTTTTCTTCACCAAACAACACCTCAGGCTCACTTTGTACCGTTGAACAATACAGTGCTCCTACTACACACTTGGATTGGTCGACTGGTCGTCTTATCTTAGCGGTAAAAAGCAAGTGGACCATGCGGGCAAAATGAGTGGACATGAGACACAGCATGCATGCTGCATACATTGCGGCTGCTGGTAAGTAAAAACGTTTTGATCCCATTTTCGTGCGTGCACGCGTGAATGAGGAGCTGCGAGAGGAGGGAGGGCCACGGTGAGTCGAGTCATGATGCCCGCCGATCGAGCAAACCCGCATCTTCTTCGTCGCCACTCTAGATACTCCAGCGCAATGCAATGCAATGCAAGCGCGATGGCCTCCACAAGTCACTTCGTACGTACGTTCATGTCACTCTAATAGGGACGCGCGAATCGCGGTCACGGCCATGCCCTCCATGTGTGGACTCTGGACGTCTGGTCCTCCCGTTGTTTTCACCTGCTGCCTCGGTGAAACGTCGGGAATGTCGCAGCAGCCAGCGCTCCGGCAGTCGGCACTGGCGCGCGTTTACTGCTACTGCTAGTAATGACCGTCTTACCTCTCGCGTGAAAATTTCGGCCATTTTCCTCTTCTGATGGCCATATGTGTCATGGGTGATGGCCATTTGTGGTCAAGGTCCTTGCCGACCGGTGGTGGCCTTGCTGGCCTGGTTTACTCGATCACCGTACGTACGCCATGTGGACGAACACTGTAACGGCCGGGTAGCAAGCGGCACCCATGCATGCACTGGATATGAAGGCCTATCAGATCGAGGGGGTCCTAGCCCTTTGCTCCCGGCCGACCGATCGATATAGCATAGCATAGCATGCTTCTTTAATAAGGGCCAGGTTAGATCGCCAAATAGTTGTTGGTAATTACTACTCCTGGGTCGATCGTGTCCTACACCATCGTCTCGGCCAGTTGTTGGGTGCGCCCACCTGCACGTACGGCGCGCGCAAAGCCGCGTTGTAGAAGCAAGCTAGAGTACAGTGCACTCATCTTGTAGAAGTAAAGCAAAGGATATGGTATGGTTGTTGCCGGTAGCGTGGTACATTCAAAGGCGTGTCCCCGATCCGGCAACCGGCATGTTAACTTAGTAGTAGTGCTAGTATGTACTAGCCCCCCTAATAACTCCTTCGCAACGACTCGGTGGACCGGTTGATGATCAATAGTAGTATGATGATGTGCTAGGGGCTATGGACTCCAGAAGCGTAAGGCCGAGACGCAACAAACAAATAATGGACGTTCAATATCTCTGATCTGTCGTCGTGCACTCGTCGTGGCAAACTTGCCCCGGCTGGCCCCCGGTAGAGAGACGTACTACGTGGTGGCTGGAAGGGGACCGGGCCCACCCAAGGCGATAAGGTTTACGTACGGCCGTGTGCACGTACCACTTGCGAGTTGCGAAGCTTGCCTCACGCATGGATGGATGGTCCAGCACATGGATGGGCGGCCGGGCACCACATGCGCGACGACCGGAGAGTCGGAGACCGAGAGACGATCGGTGGGTGGGTGTAGGTGCCCCTCAGCCGCCACGCGCGAGCTTCCCTTCGATCCCGAGTCCCCTCCCCGGCTGATCCGAGCGGTGCGCGGACGCCCCAACGCCCCAAGACGTCATTCCCCTCCGCGCTCATACGTACGCCGGCGGCAGCCTGCGCCCTGCGGGAACGCGGTCGTGTGATGTTCACGCGAGGCAGGGGTGGAGTATGGCCCTGATGACGAGGCATTATTTTGCGCCGGCGGGCAGCCGCCGCAGCGAGCATAGGATAGGAGGCGCGTCGAGTCACACTCACACGTCGTCGTCCGCGCCTCCATCGGGCTCTCGGCTAGGTGTGCACCGTGCACATCGATCCCCCAATCGGGCCACTAGTATACTACGTATCTACAGTGCCACAGCCACACATTGATCCCCCGATATACGTATCCTTCAACTCTATTTCGGCGGATCCGCCTCCAAGGCTGTGTTTCGATCCATTTTGGGCCATCCTCCTCCATGGCGGCGGATCCGGCCTCCATTTTAAATACTAAATGTGGCAATTACAAAATAAATTATAAATTCCGTCCGAAAACCACAAGATCCGGCCTTTATTAAGTCGGTGGATGTGTCATTAGAGTCCTCCTTACTGTAAGAGTTTGGATCCGATCACGGCTGGGCTAATTAGTGGCTCCAAGCAATGGAGGTTTCATAGGAGTTTAGGGCGGCATTAAATAAGCGCGATCCAACAAAAGTCCACATTAAACCCGAGGATCCAAGCCCGTGTTTCATCTTTTTTCTTTTCTTTTTCTTTTTTTTAAACCATTAACTATGGCGGGCATTTTAACGTGTCTATGAAACCACAAGATGAAACTCTCTATTGGCGGCATTTCATGGACCGCCACATTTAATCTTATATAGGTGACAAAGCTATAGTGCCCGCCAAATGAAACTCAAAATTGATAACGCCCTTAGCCACGTAAAAAGATTTTCGTTTATTAGTGCAATTTATAAGCTAACTTATTAAATTAATTTTTTTATTTTGTCTAAATTTAGTGCTCCATGCATCTACCGTGTAACACTTTTTTATTTTAAATTTTGGGATGTAAACAGGATCTATTTCTACTCACTGGTATTTTCTAGTAATATAGTAGTATATAGATACAGTCCTACTCCTAGTATACTACTACCACTTGTAGTATAGCATGCCTACCGACGTGACGTACCTGAGCTGCTCCATACTACGAGTAGTAGAGTACTGTTGGTCTGCTCCTAGTATGTTAGGCTAGCAGGCCAGCTTGGCGAGGTTTTAGCATAATTGCACCTTGCACGGCGTATATATAGACGTATACTCAGTATTATAGGTAAACTGTAGTCAGATCATGTACTCGTATAGGCAAGGATGGATTCAATTGTACTTCGTAGAAGTTACAATGGTACATACTTATTGCAGACTAGTATAGGAAGACACACTAAGTACTCCGTACCCACTTATAAAAATTACTTACATTTATATGAAATTCCACGCATAAAGTGCGGGACGATCGAAAGAGTGATAATCCTGCATGTGAATTCCGTGGCAGTACCTAGGCAAGCTGTGAATTTTGAGAAAATTCTGCAAAAGCCCTTTCGGCGACGAGACGAGATGCCAATTTGATAGCGACGGACGGGGCCGGCTTCCTGGTGGCCGACATGAATAAAGGGTCCCGCCGTCGCGTCCGCCACAGCCGCAACGTCAAGTCCCGTCCACGGAACCACCCGCGGTGGTGGATGGATTGCTCCTGATTGGCCAGTGGTTGGCATCCGCGTCTCGTCGGGCTGGTCACGTACAAAATGACTATTCTACCCTTTCTATCGTGCCCACCAGTTACTGTAATCCGGGCCCTTGCCGTTGCCAGCTCTGATCCGCTAAAAGATGATGAGAGAGGTCCCGACACGGCTGATAGCCATCAACGAAGAAATACGGATCCTACGTACGCTAGGCCTCTGTGTGGGTGGGCAACCATAGCTCCTAACGCTAGTTACACCATTGACCTTGGCCTACATATAATTTTATTTTATAAAATCCGTCACGGCCGACGGTGATCTATACTACTTCCCAGCATGAGATGCAGTGTACGCGTCGTCCTTCATTTCTCGGTGGATTCTTTCGTTGCATCGCCGCGACGACGTGCGTGAACTCACTCTCGGCGTCGGCGAACATCACACGCGGCTCCCGCGCGCGGGGACGGCACGGCATGCAGCCGCCGGTCCAGCCAGACAGCAAGCGACACGCGCTGGATGGCACGGCCACGCAGCCATCAGACGCGTCGCGCTCACTCGCGCGGCGTCAGGCGTGCTTACGCGACGCCATAGTATATGTCCACCGAGACGGCCAGACCCGCGCCCCGACCCCGGCCGCGCGCGTTTACGTCGGCGGTGCTTGGCCCTTGGTCAGGGGCTCGGTGCGGTGCCTGTCAGATCCGTCCGTGGCCACGCGACGCGTGTTCGCTCGTTGCATGGCATGCGCGCGCACACACGGCCGTCCCCGTCCCCGTCCGGGCACGGGACTGGAGCGAGTCCCGATGCGATAGCATTTGGCGTGGCGTGGGTAGGAAACCGCTGTCCTTTTCTTGTTCATCGCTTCAATGCGGCACGTTATGGTACGGTTGGTTGGTTGCCAACTTGGGCGCCGGTGCCGGTGTCCCCATGGTACCATGCATGATGCATCACAACAATTCCTTCACAGAGGGAGGGGGACGGACGGACGGACCCCGGCTGGCATCTGCATGCGTCGAAAAGCGGTGACGAGTTCGGTCTCGATCGACCGGGGCCAAATTTCAGCTACTCCCTTCAAACCGCGAAGTGTAAACTGCAAGAGAGCCAAGTTTGTTTGGTGCCGCAGTACGTCCGTCCGTCCGTGTGTGTGTGGATGCGAGAACTTTTGGCCATGGCCGGCCGCGGCCTCAAGGCCTGCGTGTTTTTGTCCAAGGCACGCATGCACGCGCGGTGCGAGCGTGACTGGCAAGTTGCAATAACGCCGTGATCATTGATTTGCCCCGGGGCGGCCGGAGAAATTCCCAACGAACGAACGTACTACTCTCCGTACTACGCCCATCCCCCGTAACATCATGTTTCCTATTCAAACGCATCTAGTCGTACTTAGTAGGCGTCGGCTTTTCAAACGAATTATTTATTAAAATATATAAAAATTTTATACGTCTAGACGTAGTCAAATTTATTTGGGAATTTCTTTTTCTACAAACGTTTGGCATGCCCATGCAAATGGCAACTTGGTCATTCGGCTTGAAGCGACCCTTTCACGTCTAGACGTAGTCAAATCCGCCGCCCATGCATGGCAGAATTGCATACACCGCCGCCCATACAGAATTGCATACAGTACACACACAACCACACGCAAGCCCAACCACAGTGGAGTCTGGAGCCGCCCGGCGGCCCGGATCTCCCTCGCCCCCTCTCTGCGTTTGGCGCCTTGCGTCTCGATCAGGCTGGCACGTGCGTCCGGTCCGGTCCGGGCGACAACATTCTGATGGGCGAGGAGTAGTTTACACGCGACCAGCGAAGAGAAGCGTGCCGCCGCTAATTTGCTCGTAATGACCGCTGCTTACTACAGCTCGATCGTGTGAAAGACTGTGCACACAGAGAAGTGCCGGTGAGCGGCCGTGGTCGCGCCCGCGCCTCGGGTTTCCTGCGTGCGCGCGGCGTCGTCGTCGTCGTGGCTTGCAAACCACGCCGCCCTCGCGGCGCAGTCTCGCAGGCAGGGGCAGACCGTCGCCTAGCCGCTAGCGTCGTCTTGGGGTGGCCACGCCGTTTGGATGCATCGGCGGTTAGCTTAATCCGACACCGAAACCTACGTCTTTCCTCCATCATTCCGATGGCGCTGCCGCACGCACGCGCCGCCCCATGCACATGCCCGCGCCTTTTGTCTAGCTATAGAGCCCGGCTCCCGCACGCATGGGAACCCGGCCGGCGTCCCGGCCGGAGATTCTTGCTCTTCTCCGTGTGCCGGAGCTGGGACCGCGCCCGGCCGGGTGGGATTCAGGGAGAGTAGTGTACGTGTGCTTACACGCCCGGGTCCTGCTCAGTGCAGTGTCTCTGGTCTCTACAACTAGTACAAAGATGGCGGATGTGTTACTTAAGGCACGTACCAACATTTGTCCGAAGCAATTACTCTTTGCGTAAGTACCCAAGGGCTGACTGAGCTGAGCTGCTGGCTGCTGCTGCAGGAGCTGGCAAGGGGGAGAGGAGGGGCCTGGGCCTGGGACTGGGAAGATGACGAGAGAGATGCCCTGCACGGCTGCACAACGGCTGCACCGCTGGTCCGTCGCTGCACGTACAAAAAGGCGCTTGGAAATGGAAGCTGGAACTACTGGAAGCGGCCGGGCATGGGGCACCCGGCAGCGGCAGCCGAATCATCACTAGTTAAATGGTCCTATCGTGTCTTTTACAGTGACCAATTCGCTAGCAACTAGTAGTAGCTAGGCATAAGGCATGGGTCTTCTCGATCTAGCTTGTACGGCGACACTGTGGTTGTGCCTGTGCTGTCTTTGGCATATGCATGGTGCTCATAGTTTCTACTGTAGTATGGTTCCGTGGGTTTAGTTAAAGATAGATATGACACGTACTCCAATTGATTGATGGGAATATATAACCAGTGGAGTCATGCACCCATATTGACACAAATTGGTTACAAATTGGTGAAGTACCAGCAGACAGAATGTCAAGTTTTGAAATTACCCTGTGAATATGTGATTGTTAATTATCGGTTCAGAATTCGTTTTGCAACAGCTTCGGGATGCAATTGCAATTCCCAAAGTATCCAATCAATAACATTTTTAAAAACCCTGTGAATTAATTAACCACAAGACATGCATATCTCCATGTACGCATATATACAATGAGTCGCAGATCTCGAGTTCACGGTTCCATGCATGCATGTTTAGTTTAGTTTAGGGACAGTTTGAGAGCTTTCACGCGAGACATACTTTACACCAAACCGCGAGCCTAATAGCGTACTTATATAGTAGCGCAAGCAGGGAGGGAGAGAGAGTGAGGGTTGATGCACGACATGACTAGAGAAGAAAAGAACAAAAGAGAAGTCCTGCTTGCAGGATTATATTGGATGGAAACCCAATGGATGCTGCCGGGCTTCTTGTTTACCCGCTCCGAGGAAGCTAGCTAGACATGCATAGGAGTATGCACGGTGATGCCACACATACAGCAACGCAACCACAAGCTAGCTAATCTTTTGTTTAGAGCTACCTAGCTAGCTTAGCAGGATCACAGCACATTTAATTCAGGAGACGAAAAAACTCAAAAGCTAATCTTTGCGCAATTTTCTGAGGGGCAAAATTAATCGATCCAGTGCATCGTCATCAGATACTACTACTGCCCAAACCTCGCATCGTCAGAACGTGCAGGTGCACACAGCGTGATGTGGTGAAAACCGCTAACTGACACGTCACTAGCAGAGTACTAATCAGAGAGGGGTGAAAAAAAAAAGGTTGAGTACGTACTGTGGCATGCATATTAGGGGCCAAAATCTCCTCCTGATCGTTTTTTTTAAAAAAATACTGAGGAGTATATAATATGCTTACACTTGGTAGTTGTCTCAAAGTCGTAATGAATCTGAATCACAGATGACAACCATGAGTGACATAAAAAACAAAACAAATTATAACTAGCTAGCGTGTGATATGCATGAACCCATCCGAATCCGATCCCAACAAATTGTAACCTTTGACCAGTTGATCCAAGCAGACACTAATAGCTTAACTAGCTAATAGTATCTCTCTCTCATAAGCTATGAACTGGAACCCCCATCATTATTGTACTTTGCATGGCCAGCACACAGCATCACGCTCATTTCTGAAAGCTCATCAAATCATCAAACAACTGATGGGAAATGAACTCGTTGATGATCAAACAAAAAAGTGGGTGACGCTGTCAAGTACGTACGCGGCATGCACTGCACGCTATAGCTAGTAGCAGTAGCACAAGCACGCAAAGCTCATAAAATCCCAACGGCTCCTCCAGCGAGATGGGTAACCGTCGGTCTTTGGCTCGTCTCCCACGCAAGCCCTAGGATTAAGACATGATTGTAGGCGGTGCCAACTAAACCCTTTTTAACCCTACTTTGGGAGCCCGTAGCCCGTTCGCCGAGGAATGATGCGTGCGTCGCCTCACATGGGATGGGGATGGGAATCTCGCCTTGTTTACACGGGGACGCGTGCCGCGCGCACCTCCTCCTCCTCCCTCTCCTCTCACTGCACGGTCGGTCGACTCGCCTTCCTTCTTCCTACCTGGTCCCCGCGGCGTTGGGATTTGTGCAGCAAAGCGGCAATAGCGGCAATTGACTACTCCTACACCGCTCCATGAGTGCGTGGCCGCCGGTAAAATAATGCCGCTTGGAGGAACTTTACTGCTCCGGCTTCTATCTTATGTGGGCCCACCAATGGTATACGAGTAACCGTAGACTTCAGCAACAACTAGTACGTATGGGTACCGTATGTGGTATTTGTTTCCTGCCTTTCTACATACTACCAGTAGCAAGTAACTCTACATACTCGTGAGGTAGTACGTATACAAAGTATAGTACTATTCACCTAGACTTATTCTAGTGCTCGTGGCGTAATCTCCTACTAACTCCGGGTTGGTATTAGAAGTTGTTTTGGACAAGGTTTAAGTCAAACTTCGGGAATATAAATCATCAATAACTTTTAAGTTGTTGAGTTTGTAAATGTAAAAATTATATGAGTAGATTTATCTTAAAAAATATTTTGATAAAAGTATACATATATCACATCTCCATGAATATTTTTATAATAATAAGAGGTAAAAGTTGTGTTTTGGAGACCGTGTTGCTGTCCTAAACGACTTCTAATACCATCCCGGAGGGAGTATTAGCTTAGCTCGTGGACGAAGGAGATAATCTCATGCGTTGCGTTCACTTTCGACTAGTGCCAGAGGCAGGCAGGCAAGCGCCTACCGGGACCAGGGGCAATACGGCTTTCGCTTTCTTGGCAGCCGATCCGTAGGATCCAAGGGAGCGGGCACGTGTAGCAGGACACCGTGCGGGTGCGTTTCGGGCACCAGCCGACGCAATCCGAATCCGGCCACCAGCAGCTATACGGCCGGTCTGAAAGTACTCGACATTTTACGAATCTCTAACTACTATATACAAAAGGGTAGCGTAAAACCTCGCTCTCATAGCACGGTCACCGTAGGGGTTAGGTTTTAGTAGCATTAGACGACCGAGGGGCGGGCCGGCTAGGGAGACATCTCCCTAGGTACTTGCATTAAGGAAAACATCTCTCAAT